>QANZ01052740.1:20161-23504 GCA_003254925.1 Chamaecrista fasciculata | reverse complement strand
TCTATAATATTAGAATTCTAAAGACCCTTTTATAATTAATTCTTTATGTTTTGATCCCTTTTAGTAAAGGGAAAGGACTTAAACGCATAAGAGAAGACTTTTTGGGAGATTTTTGACATTTTAACGTACATTTGCTGTTAAATCCTAACAGAAAAAAACCTCAGGGGACCAAATCGCTAACGGAGCAAACCACGAGGTACCACAATGCAAAAATTTTTCTTTCAGGGTATCAAAGGGGAACAGCCCCTAACCACAGGGTACCCAATTGCAATTTACCCATAATAATAATAGTGATAATAATGTTAGACCACCGTCATAGCATCTATATAATATTTATATTATAAGTTATCAGATATTAAATATTTTAACTATTCGTTTATTTTGAATGGATATCAGATAACTGAAGTAATATCCGTATTCATTTAATTTTCGATAATTTTTTATTTTTCACTATATATACCTATCTGATATCCAGCATTTGATGAATATCGAATATTATTTACGAGCGAATAAATTCTCATTTAAATCGTCATCCCTAAGTGCTGAAGACGGTGACGATGGGTTTGTGGTCATCTTCTGTGTTTCGGACAAATCAACCTTGTCCTATTTATAAATCATAAGAACAAATTAACCAATCCACGTATTTCAATTTTGCCTTTCGGTCTCAATACACACTTCATATTAAAAAAAGTTCGTTGAGTTTCCACTAGTTTGATTTTTTTTGTATATAGTATTATAATGTTTATATATTTGTATCTAATATATGATTTTAAAGAAAGATGGCTAAGCTAAAAGACTTTATCAATAGATAATGACAATCATCATAATTATAATAATAATGATAATGATAACCGCGGTAAATAATAACTTAATTATAACATGGTCCACTTAACCAATCAAACACCTAATTAATATCATCATCATCATAGTATATATAATAAGGAGGGTGGTAGACAAAGGACTCCCTTTAATTGATACTATTCTTTTTCTTATAAAAGATCTTAAAAATATATATAACAACAATAACATAAATAATAATACAATTTAATAAATATATTAGTCCCTATAATTTAATTTTTGTAATTCATTAGCTATATTTTTATTTTATTTGTAATTAAAATCATATCGTTTAATAATAATAGAATTGTGTTAATTAAAATACTAGAGGAAAAAAGGAATTGAACTGTGTTAATTAGAAAACTAGTGGAATAAGATTTTGAGAGAAAGTTCCCCATATTGGTTTACATTACATGGCTTCTTTTCAATGTTATGTTTTGTAACAAATAAAAAATAGTAGTGGCTCAGGACAAAAAAATTAAATAAATAAAAAATATTAGTGGAAAAAAAGTGTATAGCAGCAGTTAAAGTCATACCAGCAGTTGCTGCTATTTCTCTGTCATTATAGGCTATACTAATGGATATAGCAACTGTTGGTATAAACTTTTCCTATAGCGACAAATACAAAAACTGCTACTATAAATCAAAATAATTGTTACTCTAGCCAAAAGTAATGGTAACAAGAACAAAATTGCTACTATAAAATCAACTAGTGTTACTATATCCTACTTTTTGTTACTATTGTAAGTGTTATCATAATAAGAAATAATTGCTACTATACATCAAACTTATCACAATTTTTTTTTTTGAAAATATAAAAATCATATTACAAAATTTCAAATTTACTATATATAAAATAAAACAAAGTCAATTGCTGAATTGTCAAAACACTAATATAAATTACAATGTCAAACTTCAAATTTATTTGGAATATAATGATAGCAAAGTCAATCATTTCATTGTGGAAGAATATTTCACTTCAATTTGAATAAACTATATAAACTTCTACTTATTTCAGTACGGCTTCCCTATTTCACTTCAAATCAAAATACGTGATTTAATTTGATTCATTAAAAATCGTAATTTTCATCAACTTGGTTCATATGATGATTTGGTCTCTAAATTAGAATTGATTTTATAATTTTTTATAGTATGGATGAGTTGTAATTAAATGAAAATTCAATAAAATGATTATTTGACTTAAAAAAATATTAGAATTTAGTTGAATAAAATCTTTATCTCTTCCTTCAAAAATTTCAAGAGTTATTTTTTAAATCAAAATAGTAGAACACTATCATCTGAGAAGCAACAACAACAGAAGAGTATCTCACCAAAAAACAAAATTACAGAAGAGTAGAAGGAAAGAAATTTTCTGTTCAATAATTCAAAAACATGGATCAAGTGGACTAATTTGTTGAATTAAATTTTATCTTGCATCACATGTAGTAGTCACTTTCTGTATAATTTGTTTTGTCATGATGAAGACTTGGCTGTTCAAATATATTCTGCAAGAAGCCAAGAACTAAATAAAAAATACTAGTAAAAACAAAATGACTACGTCGTTGCAGTTGTTTGTGAGCGATCAAGCCGGCCACCCAATCATTTTCCTTTTTAGATGGACATGGTCGGTCAAACTGCGATGTTTTCATTCAGTAAATAAGATTCAAATACTGTTAATTGGTCTATAAACTGCAGGATATGAATTCAACTATGATGTCAAAACACCTTTGGATTTTTCCTTAATTTCATGCTTTACCTTCCATCCACAATATAATAATCGATGGATCAAACACTTGAGTTAATTGTTCACAAGGGTACACTTTTGTTCTTTTTAATCTGTAATAATGAAGTAGACGTTAAAACGTCATAATGCCACTATAATTTAATTCTACACATTTAATTTTTCAACAACTAGTGCTTAAATGAAAGAGACTGACATGTACGTACTCCATGGGATTATTTACATTTAACACGCAGAAACATGATTCAAATATCAGAGGAGTTAGAAGATATCAAAGACCATCCATTCCGATATATATAAACCATTAATTTAATCATTATGAACAAGATAAATCAAACGACGTCATATATTTAATTTCGCAAAGGGGCTACCTATTTAACTTTTCTTGGTCGCTCCTTGGTTTATATGTGATAAATAAATCATATGGCGTGAAATTAAACCGATCTGAACGACATGAGCTTTTTTTTTTTTTTTTCCACAAGTATTTTTTTTATGTTAGGGTATTCATTATTGGGAACAAATTCATTCGTCGTGGATTGGATTCTCTACTTCAGGATAAATAATTAGTCACATAATATTTTTTTTACTTAAAATAATATTAGAACTCCTACTACTTAATTAAAAGATCAAGTAAAAAAAAATTACTAGACTGCATCGTATGGTTTCTCACAAATATCTTATATTAAAAATAAGACAAAAGACTCTTTCGTGCCCCTAATGTTTGGGGTCAATTTCAGTTATGCCCCTAACGTTTGTTTTGTGTCA
>QANZ01052740.1:10161-15161 GCA_003254925.1 Chamaecrista fasciculata | reverse complement strand
CAGTCAAATAACTAATTTTATGCACTAAAGTTGTGCAATCCAGGTCGTTTCTCTTGAGGAACTCTCTTTAATGATTTAATGAAAAATACTGTTAAATTCTTACAAATTTGATAAAAGCAAAGTAAATGTTCTTTGATTGTTAATCTAATGAACTAAAACAAGATTTAAACAAAACGATAGATGTTTTTGGGATTTTTGTTTATAAGGACTAAAATGGAACTTAAAGCCAAAGGATGTGAAAATCAAATGGAGAAAGTACCCTCTGGAGCAATTCAATCAAGCTATCATCACCAACAAATGATAAATTGGGAGCATCTCATACTAATCATCCTAAGATATTCACTAACCAAGTGACTTGGATTAACACACTAATCATGAATACACCTCAACCAAGACAAATTCATAACTAGAAATGAAATCCTCATTGCATTGATGATTTGAAGCGTAAACCAAGAGTCAAACAACAAAGTAATTGTACCAATCAGAAAGCTATCACACTACAAGTACACATTCTCATGATAAACATCAACCCTAAGAATTCCAACAAGTGTGAATGGAAATATTACATCAAACTCTTAAGTTCATCAACACAACTAAAAATTACATCAAAGTTCAGAATCCTAACTAAAAATCAAGAAAACTAAAATGAAACTCAAGAAGAATATGAGAAAACTCCCTCAAATAATGCTACTAGCTCAAGCTTGACTTCATTACTCCTCCGGGTGAAGATTAGCTACTCATAGTGAAGAAATGAGCTCCACCAAGCCACAAACCAAGACAACCAGCCATGGCCACCAAAAGAAGCTTCAAGGGACGAAAATGGCAAAGAATGAAGATGAAGAAGATGGTAGAAGTTGGAGAATGTGTGCTAATGAGATAAGAAACCCTAAACACCCTGATTTCAGTTAAATTTCGGGTCATTCTGAGGCTGGGCCGGGTTGGATCTTGGAGAAATGGGCTTGGACTTGAAATCCAAAATTTTCTGCGACAGAGGCTGTTGGTCCGCCGTTATGAAGGTGGCGGCTTTCCAACAGCCAACTCTGCTAAGTAGCTAAAAACACTACTGAATTGGTCCTTGGCTCCTTTCCTTGCATCCTTGGCTCTTCTTTGAGGTGTCTCAAGCTTAAGGCTTCATCTAAACCTTCCAAAAATATTAAAGATTTAGTGATTACTCAAGATTAGAGTGATAAAACAAATGAAAGAATTAAACACGATAAAAATTACAAAATCTATCACAAATTAGTCCTAATAAGCACTAAACCTCTAAACATCATATTCTATCATAAAAGGTTATAAAGTTATGCAATTAACTCTCAAATGTATATAAAATGCCTCTAAATATCACTAAAATGCATGATAGAATGTGGAGATCACGTGTCTAGAAGGGTTCACCAGAAGAACGTTTAGGGTTAATATCCCCCGCTTCGCTAGTCATCACCTCATTCTGAGTCAGCTCCTTTGCCTTCACCTGTCCAGATAATGACCCTACTGCCACGTTGACTGTATCATATAGGTACAAGTACGAAATACGACCAGATATTTTAAAACTGATAAATAAGAATAATACAACATAAATATTGTTGAACTAGAGGTACAATCGAGCTCATAAATCGTTCCTATAAGGAACACTGATCCTATAAGGATGATATTCTAAGAATGAAAAATATCACTAAAAGTAATGCTAACAAGAAGCTTACTATTATACATACTGTTTATTAGCAAGAAAATCAACTTCACTATCAAAGAAACCACCGACTTCATCGATATAAGCGCTGAGAGCGAGATTTGAAAATTCGAAGAAGTTGAAAATTGAACACAAAAAAAAGAAAAGGAAAAACGAAGAAACACCACCAATCAAGGGAGACAGACCAGATCTAGAAAACAACCTCCAAACAAGGAAGATTAAACCCAGATCTGAGATTATCTAAAAATGAGAGATAGAAAAATGAGAAAACAAAAGAAATATACGGAAAATAAACTTCAGATATACAACTGAAAATAAGAAAATAAAGGTGGAGGGTTATTGCTGCCGACAGCCCCAAAAAATAAATGATGAACGATGGCTTTGTTAAAAAGAGAGAAGGGAAGGGCGTTTGTGCGATTATCCTTTAACAGAGAAGAGAGAATTGGACATGGATATTTTGAATATTGATAATCACTATTCATTTATATNTGTAAAGCCCTTTACATTGTAATCCACTTTACATAGCTCAAATTACCATACCAAACACATGAAAATCTTGAAATTCGTGCCCTTTTACAATGTAAAAAGCATTTCATGGGTACCAAACGGACCCTTCATGTTCTTAATCATAAATTAAAGTATTAGGCTCTTACTTAGGCCTTAATTGGACTCAATTTGGACCCAGCGCAACTTGTACGTGGACCATGCATGGTGGCTTTGTTAATGATAATTAATGTAGAATTGATGGGCTGATGGCGTACTTATGGAGTTATGACCCAATTTGCTTTGGATGTTTCTCCCTAGTCTCCTTAAATTTAAAACTAATCTTAATTTTGAAAAAATGGCGGTCAAAGGGTCATTTTGGTCCTAAATGTATGCTTTAATGTTCATTTTGGTTCATTATGTTTCAAAATGTTCAAATTGGTCCTAAATGTTGGTAAAATGATTCATTTTGGCCCTAAAACTTGGTAAAATGTTTCATTTTGGTCACAAACTATTGAATTTGGTCATATTTCTCTCGTCTTTCATTTCAAGTTCAAAGGACTTGTTAAGAGGAACTCGTAGCTCTAAATTTGTCGCACTTGAATTTGAAATGAAAAAAATATTATCAACTTTGCTTGTTTGACCATAAAACAAGCGGTTTACTTTTATGACTGATTTGACCTCGTTTGTTGACGGCTCCAACTAGATAGAGAAAGTATTCTTCGAGAACAATACGTAGCTCTAAACTCGTCATGTTTGAACTTGAAACAAGCCTATTCAATAGTTTTGGACCAAAATGAAACATTTTGCAAACATTTAGGACCAATTTGAACAATTTGAAACATAGTGGACCAAAATGAACATTAGAGCATACATTTAGGACCAAAATGACCCTTTAACCAAAAATGATTGTTTCTCTTCCCAAATATATTTGACCACTCCAAAAAAAAACATAATACTATATAGGTAATGTTAACAAGTGCCCTATGGTATTCGTTAAGGTGCATTAATTGCCCTCTAAAAATGAAATTTCTATTCTGAAAATGAAAATTTACCTCAGAATTTTAAAGAAACAATAATGCACCTCATAATATTACCTCAGAATTTTCATGTAAAGGAATTATTGATTCTTTAATTAGTGATGTCATAAATGAAAGCGCAAAGGATGGTTATTTGTCATTCGATTTTATTGTAGAGACATTATGAATTTAATAAATAAAGATGCCGCACCAGTGATCCCCTCGTGTTAATCATCAAATAATCCAAGATGGGTCAATAATTAACTCACTGTTATCGAAAGTTTGAAAAATCCTTAAACAACTATGTTGGACAATCTCAGGCAAAAAATAATAATAACAAT
The DNA here is from genome assembly GCA_003254925.1 of Chamaecrista fasciculata. Classification (NCBI taxonomy): domain Eukaryota; kingdom Viridiplantae; phylum Streptophyta; class Magnoliopsida; order Fabales; family Fabaceae; genus Chamaecrista; species Chamaecrista fasciculata. Next base: position 11,634 of record QANZ01052740.1, on the reverse strand, counting down.
AATAATAGGGTAAATTGCAATTTGGTACCCTGTGGTTAGGGGCGATTCCCCTTTGGTACCCTGAAAGAAAATTTTTTGCATTGTGGTACCCCGTGGTTTGCTCCGTTAGCGATTTGGTCCCCTGAAGTTTTTTTCTGTTAGGATTTAACGGCAAATGTACGTTAAAATGTCAAAAATCTCCCAAAAAGTCTTCTCTTATGCGTTTAAGTCCTTTCCTTTTACTAAAAGGGATCAAAACATAAAGAATTAATTATAAAAGGGTCTTTAGAATTCTAATATTATAGATTTTTCTCCTTTTCATAAGATTTCTTTTGAGTAAGTCCTGATTTAATTACACTTTAATCCCAAAAGTTTATGATCTTTATCAAAATAGTCCTTAGAACCTCAAAAGACAAATGAACATCTATGATTTATCAAAAAAATCCCTATATTCAACTGCAATTTTCATTCAAGTACACTAAAAACAAATCAAAACCCCCAAATTTTTCCAAAATCAAGCCCCACAAATCAAAAACCCTCTCAACAACAAAATCAACATCATCAACAACTAATTTCTTCGTACACTAAGCAATCAAAATTCAAATCTAATGAATTCAAACCCTCAAATTTTTCCAAAATCAAGCCCCACAAATTACCCTACAAATTTTATTCAAGTACATCGCAAACAAATCAAGACCCCCCAAATTTCTTGAGACCCACAAATCAAAAGCGTTAAAGCTGTGCACGTGCCTCCACTCATCTCCCACCTTCAACTCCTCACATGGCCGACCAAAACTTGGCCTTCACACTTCACCTGCAGCTTCCATCTTCCCAAAGCCACGCTCGACAAACCATTTCCGTGACCTTCATCTCATTTCCAAGAAATTCCACCGAGTTTGCCTATAAATCGCGACAGTTGGGACCAAAATGGGGGTTTGATTTTTGCGAGATTTCGGTGCCGATTGCGGGTCTGTTCAAGAGTGAAATCAGGAGTGAGAGAGGGACAGAGAACATCGAACACCATCGTTGAGAGGGACTGATTATGGGGGTTCGTTTTTGCGGGGTTTCGTTTTGATTTTTGGGGTTCGATTTTGCTGTTTGAAAAAGAGGGGTTTCTCTTCTGAATACCCGGTTGAGAGAGACGATGATGACGACGTTTTTGTTGTTTGAAAAAGAGGAAGCTTGTCCTTTTTGTTGGCGACGACGATGGCGTTTCGAGGAAGGAAGATGCGAACCCATGTGTTGTTGGATTTGTTAAAGGTGAGATCTTTGGAGATAATGGGGATTGGGAGGGTGGGATCTGGTGCGGCAGGGCTTATGGGAGATGGGTTTAACCAAGTGAGAAATTTATGTGTATAATAATGTAGAAAATTATCTTGAGCATGTATTTATATAGATGTTGATTCTGTGGGTTTTCTGCAGAAATTAGCTAAGAAATGATGAATAACAATCCTATCAATTTTGTTTTCGGAGAATAGAGTCGTGTAATATGCC
>QANZ01052740.1:0-10021 GCA_003254925.1 Chamaecrista fasciculata | reverse complement strand
ATTTTTTTAATCTGATAATATTAACAATTGCTCGTGTTCAGGTTCAAGTCCAATTATTATAATACTCTACTTATATCGTAATCACGATCATCCTAGCCTAAATTAAGTAATATAACGTATAATCTTTAACTTAGATTAATTTTAAATTTAAGTATATATCCGTGGGCCGGGCCTGGCTTCTATATAAGGGACTGGTGGAATGTTAATATACACAGTCACAGATTAAGAAGGTGGTAATAAGGTATTAGCTAGCTAGGGAGTGACGAAGGAAGAGTGGATCGAATTAAGCAAAAGCATCAATATTATTATAGATTAATATCCATATATCAGGTAGAATAATATTAATATTGATGGGTTCCCAAACAGCAGAACATGTATATGAAGGTGATGAGGCTGAGTTTCCTTTGATTGAGTTGAGTGAGCAAAACATGAAACCTGGGTCTGAGGCATGGGTTTCCACGCGTGACGCCGTGCGTGCTGCACTCGAGGATCATGGGGGCTTCCTACTTCGGTTTCATCAGATTGCTCCAAATCTCTCACAATCCATTTTCACACATTCCAAACAACTATTTGATCTCCCAACACACACCAAAATGCAACCAACAAGTCATAAGGCTAATCATGGCTACTTCGGCCAATTACCTCATGCCCCTCTCTTCGAATCTCTTGCCATTGACGATCCATTGACCCTTCAACAATGTCACCATTTCACTAACATCATGTGGCCTCAAGGAAACAACGCTTTCTGGTCTCTCTAATCGATATCTATATATATATATATATATATATATGCTAAACTAAAATGAAATGAGAGAAAACTGAAACAGAGAATGAAAAACTGAGAATGAATGAATGATCTTATTGAATTGAGTTATCAGTACAATCACGTTTATATAGATGAGCTTGTGCATCAGAATACAGTTAGCTGATAAACTAATTCACTAACTATAAGCTGAGCTGGAAAAACTATATCTAACAAACTATAACAACTTGATGAGCTGGCTAAAGTATGAGCTGGATATACTCTGTCATCCCCCCTCAAGCAGATGCTTCTTATCAAAAATTTGAAGAAAAGACCGAAAAGAGAAGAACAGCTGCTTGGATAAAGGCTTTGTGAAACCATCTGCTATTTGCTCAAACGCAGGGACATGATTAACTTGAATTTCTCCAGAAATAGCTTTATCTCGAACAAAATGAATGTCTAACTCCACATGTTTGGTTCTAGCATGCAAAATAGGATTTGCAGTCATGTGAACTGCACTGATATTGTCACAATGGATAACTGGTTTTGAAACAAGAGAAATACCAAGTTCAGATAGAAGAGACTTAAGCCACATTACTTCAGCTACAACAGCAGCAATACTGCGATATTCAGCTTCTGTGCTACTTCTAGATACAACTTGTTGCTTCTTGGAGGACCAGCTTACTAAATTTCCACCAAAATAAACACAATAACCTGAGGTGCTGCGTCTGTCATCAATATCTGAGGCCCAATCAGCATCACAATATGCTTGCAAATCTAAAGTTGCTGATTTTTGAAACATAAGACCATATGAAGCTGTTCCTTTTAAGTACCTCAATAATCTTTTAACAGCCTGCCAATGAACAAGAGTGGGTGCTGTCATGAACTGGCAGACCTTGTTTACAGCATAACATATGTCAGGTCTTGTAACACTGAGATATTGGAGACCTCCCACAATGGTTCGATAAAATTTGGAGTCAGAAAATGGTTCTCCCTGGTTTTTAGACAATTTTGAAGCAGTGGACATTGGCGTATTACAAGAGCTTGCATCAGCCATTCCAGCTTTGTCAAGAAGCTCATGAATGTATTTTTCCTGAGACAATAAAACAGAACCATCTGCTTGCCTGATAACTTCAATGCCAAGAAAGTAGTTCAAATGACCAAGATCCTTTAAGGAAAATGTAGAATTGATACGAGTAATAAGATTTTTTACTGCTGTAGAGTCTGATCCTGTAATCAAAATATCATCTACATAGACTAAAACATAGAGACTTTGACCAGAAGATGATTTAATGAAAAGTGATTTATCACATTTACTAAATTTGAAACCAAGAGACAACAATAGTGCAGATAGTCTTTCAAACCAAGCTCTTGGAGCTTGTTTAAGACCATATAAGGACCTATTGAGCTTACACACCAAAGACTTATCAGATGTCTCAAAACCAGGTGGCTGCTGCATGAACACATCCTCTGAAATGAAGCCATTTAAAAAGGCATTATTTATATCAATTTGATTTATAACCCAATTATTTGCCAAAGCAAGAGAAAGGATAGTTCTAACTGTAGTGGCTTTTACAACAGGACTAAAAGTTTCTTGGAAATCAATACCCTCTCTTTGATGAAAACCTTTTGCTACTAACCTTGCCTTATATCTTTCAATAGTACCATCTGCTTTTTCCTTGACTCTGAACACCCATTTGCATCCTATAGCAGCCCTTCCTGATGGCAATGGCACCAAAGACCACGTATTGTTCTTATGTAAAGCATGTATCTCATCTTTCATAGCTTTATTCCAATTAGGATCAGCTAAGGCAGCAGGAACAGTTCTTGGAATCGTATGAGTAAGAAACACTCTTTCTTTTGGTTTAAAAATACCATTTTTACCTCGGGTTGTCATTGAATGAGAGATAGGAGGATTTGGAGGATGTGAAACAGAAATAGGTACTGAATCTTGAGAATGAGAAGCTAATGAATTAACTGGAAGAGATTTTGATGAAGTTTGAGAAGAAACAGACTCACTGGAATCAGAATTTGGAGACTGATTATCAGAAGTCATAAGAGGAGAAAAAGAATTTGATAGAGAGATATTAAAAGAATTTGAATTAGAATTAGGAGAAGAATTTGTAGAATTTTTAGTGTTTACTGAGGCTGAAGATACTTCAGTAAATGACTTAGTATCTGTGAATTTTTGTAGTAAAGGTGGATGTGATATAGGAAGCAATTGATTATTAGAATCAGGTAGTTTGACATTAGGAATTGAGAACGGAAAAAGAGCTTCATCAAACACTACATCTCTAGCTATATACATACGACCAGTTTTGTGATCTAAACATTTATAGCCTTTGTGACTAGAGCTATAACCAAGAAAAATGCAATCTACAGTTCTAAATTGCAATTTATTTTTATTATAAGGACGGGTAAAAGGATAGCATGCACAACCAAAGGTTCTAAAAGAGAAGTAATCAGGCCTTTTATTGAACAGACATTCAAATGGTGACAATGAATTTAACACAGCAGTGGGTAACCTATTGATAATGTGCACTGCAGTAGAGAAAGCATCTGACCAATACATCATAGGTAAACTAGCTTTAGCTAACAATGTTAAACCCATTTCTGTAATATGTTGATGCTTGCGTTCAGCTAACCCATTCTGCTCATGTAAGTGAGGACAGCTGATCCTGTGATTAATACCTTGTTGCTTCAAGTAAGTAGATAGAGATCTATACTCACCACCCCAGTCTGATTGCACTGCCAAAACCTTCCTCTGAAGCTGTAATTCTGCAGAAGCCTTAAAATCTAGAAAAGCCTTAAACACATCTGACTTCTGCTTTAACAGATACACCCAGCAAAAACGAGTACATGAGTCAGTAAAATGAACATAGTACCTAAAACCATCCCTAGAAATTACTGGTGAGGGTCCCCAAAGATCTGTATGGACCAACTGAAGAGGATACTGATAAATGGACCGAGAGGCAGGAGATGGAGACTTGTGAAATTTTCCATAGCAACATGCTTTACAGACTTCAAGATTTTTCTTATTATGAACTTCAATACTACAATTATTAAGAACATTGGAGACAATCTTAGAGGCAGGATGCCCTAACCTATTATGCCAAAGTGTAAAAGAATCAATACTACAAACTGAACTCTGAGAAACATAGGCAACAGCATTAGATGCAGCAGTAGAATAAAACTTCAGCTGATCAAGAACATATAACCCATGTCTAACTGTGCCTTGTAAAAGAATCTTGTGAGTAGCCTGCTGTTTCACAACAAAATGATCAGAAAAGAAAACAAAATAAGCATTGTTATCTTTTGAAAATTTTGCCACACTAATAAGATTTTTGCTGATTGATGGGACATGAAGAATATCCTTCAAAACAAAGGACTGAGAACTATTTGCAGCAGAAAAAATAGATGAACCAACAGAGGAAACTGACAAACCTGAGCCATCGCCTATAAAGACTTGCTCAGGAGCTCCATATGATGATCTCTCACAGAAATAACTGTCATCAGAAGCAAGATGACTAGAAGCACCAGAGTCAATGTACCAAGAAGAATCACAAACTGATTCTGGTGTTGCTATCATTGCTTGTGCAGGTGTAACATTCTGAGTTGAAGATGGAAGTGATTTAACAGGCACTGATGAAGGACCAGCAGTATCAGATGAGAAAATATTAGGATCAACCTGATAAGAAGAGTCATATCTATACCAACACTGTGAAGCTATATGGCCATTTTTACCACATACTTGACAAAGCAAATGTGACTTATTACTTGCAGCATTATTCTGCGAATAAGACCTACCACCACGAGATCCAAAACCTCTACCTCTTGGAAAATAACCACGACCTCCATTGCCTCGATTAAATCCTCTTCCAACAGATGTATTTCTGCCATAACCTCTACCAGATCCTCCTCCTCTATTAAACGACTGATTTGACATATGAGCAATATTAGCAGAAGCAATCTCAGATGATTTTGATTGATCAATCCTAGATTCTTGAGTTAACAAGAGAGACTGAACATCAGAAATTTTATATGAATCTACACGAGTAAGCATCGAACAGACAAAAGGATCATATTCAGAAGGAAAACCACGAAAAATGCTATTAAGATGATCATTAAATGGCAGAGGCTGTCCTATATTAGCCAAAGAATCAGAAATATTCTTAATCTTGCTCAAATACTCAATCATTGACAGAGAACCTTTCTTTAAATTCTGTAATTGCGTTTTCAACTGCATTTCTCTAGCTCTAGTTTGAGAGGCAAAATTATCAAGAATCGTATGCCACGCATCAGAAGAAGTTTTACAACCAACAGTTTGTCCTAAAACAGATTCAGAAATAGAGGACAAGATCCAAGAAAGAAGTAACCTATCTTGCCTAGACCAATCAATGAATGCATCATTGATTTTTCCAGACAACTCATCAGACTGCGACAAAAATTTCGGCGGAATTGACGGATTGAGCTCAATGAATTTCTCCAGCTGATAGCCATAGATTGCAGATTCAACTTGCTGATGCCACAGAAGAAAATTGGAGTTATCCAATTTCACAGAAATGGAGTGCGAAAAACTAATGACTCCACTAGAAGATTTAACTGGAACAGAAGAAACAGGTGCAGCAGACGGCATCGCTGCGACTGGTGTGGATGTGCTCTCCATAGAGAGACTCAAGGCTCTGATACCATGCTAAACTAAAATGAAATGAGAGAAAACTGAAACAGAGAATGAAAAACTGAGAATGAATGAATGATCTTATTGAATTGAGTTATCAGTACAATCACGTTTATATAGATGAGCTTGTGCATCAGAATACAGTTAGCTGATAAACTAATTCACTAACTATAAGCTGAGCTGGAAAAACTATATCTAACAAACTATAACAACTTGATGAGCTGGCTAAAGTATGAGCTGGATATACTCTGTCAATATATATCTTCAATTTAATTTATTACTTATTATAATTAATTAAATTTAGGATTAATTACACTTTGGTACTCTGTGGTTTGACCCTATTTCACTTTTGGTACCCTATGGTTTGAAACCTGACACTTTGGTACCCTGTGGTATTCTCCATTAACACTTTGGTACCCTTTGGAGCTATTTTGTAATTTTAACCATAACAAATTTTGCAAAAATTACATATTAACCCCAAAAATTACAAATAGGTTCCTGGATACATATTATCTAGGGACTAAAATGAAAACTTAAACAAAATTAGGGTCAATATGTAATTTTCACAAAATTTGTTATGGTTAAAATTATAAAATAGCTCCAAAGGGTACCAAAGTGTTAATGGAGTATACTACAAGGTACCAAAGTGTCAAGTTTCAAACCACAAGGTACCAAAGTGAAATGGGGTCAAACCACAGGGTACCAAAATGTAATTTACCCTTAAATTTATATGAGTGTGCATGCATAAATATATTGTTATTTGTTATGATATAATTATACAGTGAAAGTGCTCACGCATTTGCAAGGGAATTGGTGGAAGTAGAACGTACGCTGAAGAGAATGATATGTGAGAGCTACGGAGTGAGGAAGGAGAATTGCGAAAGCTTGGTTGAATCAACAAACTATGTGCTGAGATTTTACAACTATAGGCCAGCGAAGGAGGATGAGAGTGATATGGGAGTGGACTGGCATAGGGATACCTCCATGATCACCATATTATATCAGAGCCTGCAAGGCATACAAGTCCAGAACAAGCATGGCCAATGTATTATGATTCATTCCTCTCCCTCTTTGTTTTGTGTCTTCGCTGGCCAAGCATTTGTGGTACGTATGTAATAATCTTCATTATATTATATATATTTATTATAATTCCTTCATTAATCAATCTCTATATATATCAATTATTAATTAATTACTATATAAATATATGCATGCATGCATAATCAATGATAATGATTGGGCAAAAATTAATTCCCCAAATTTGGCAGGCGCGGCCAGGTGTACGTTTAATTGAATTGAATTGAAATGTATTAATTAATTTGAAACAAATAATAATTAATAACTGATGAATTAACACGTAGCATGTATATGTATGTATTTATATAATTGAATAATTGATGAATAGGGATGGAGTAACGATAGGATAAGCGCGTGTCGGCACCGAGTGATGATGAAATCAAAGGTTCCAAGGTACAGCGTGGGACTAGTCTCGTATGCTGCTAAACCCATACAACCTGCGGAGGAACTCGTGGATGAACTACATCCTCAACGCTACAAACCCTTCAACCATTATCACTTTGTTTCTTTCGCTTTGTCTGATGAGGGCATCAAATGTCATGAGACTGCACTCAAATCATTTTGTGGCATTTAATTCGTTCATTCACACCCACCATATATTATTATAATTCACCGCTATATATGAATTAATTTATGGTTGGATCTTCTAGTTAAACAGTCATCCTCATATATATCTCACGCCTGTCATATGTGTCGTGTCTCTATCTAAATTGTTCACTACTGCATGTGTATTAATTAATCTTGTTACTTGTCTCTCTGTTCATCTTATTGTGGTTGTGTATGTCATTACTCATAATTAATATCGATCAGATCAAGTAAATCTACTGCTGGATCTATATATACATATGTACGTGCATGTCACGTGTGATTATATAGACGACGAAGATCTAGACTTTCATATAGTGTACCTTGCTCATATATGTATGGCCCGCAGTACCGATGTAATAATATATATATTGAGTGAAATTGTGCTATGTACTCATCTTAACTTTTATCTTCATTATTATAACCCCCCCTCCCCCCACCTATATGTATATTATCCACAATAGTATATCAATCCTTAATATATTATAGTTTTTTTTTTCATAAAGAGGGAATATCATTAAAGAAACAAACATAAAAAAAAGGGAATATCATTAAAGAAACAAACATCCAGGATTACAAGAAAACAAGAATACAAGAAAATACAAAAGTTACCCAACACTTAATTTAGGGGCTGAACAATCCCCACAAAATTAGCATAAAACATTACACTCAAAAAAGCAGGCATCCTGTCAAAAATAAGTAAATCAAAAGCATCCTGGGAATGAGCTTTAGCGAGGATGTCTGCACACTGGTTCCCCGCTCTATGAATATGTTGCAACTTAACTTGATGAAGGGCGCCAAACTTTGACATGCAAGAGGAAATAAGAGCACCATAGTAATGTGAGGGGGAAATACAATCGCTAGAAAGAAGATCAATGGCATGGAGACAATCAGACTCAATGATAAGATTGGGGTAGCCAGCTTGAAGAGCAAGGTCTAGACCAATGTTAATGGCCCACAATTCAGCAAGAAGACTAGAACCAAACCCAAGAGCCTTAGAGAAGCCCTTGCACCAGTTTCCATTATGGTCCCTAATCAGACCACCCGCGACAATGACACCTTTAGAAGCATTGGAGGAGGAGCAAGATCCATCAGAATTGAGTTTCCACCAGCCAAGGGGAGGAGGTTCCCATTTGATATGAATAGTAGAAGAAGAAGAATTATGGAGAGAATTTCTAGCCATGAAATACCATTCCGTGGCATCACGTACAACATCACCAAAAATGGAGGAAGGAGAGAAGGTAGCATTTTGGAAAACTTTTTGATTTCTAGCAATCCAAATATGCCAAATAATGTAAACAAAGAGAGTACCATGAGGCACTTTAAGAGAAGTGGTAACCGTGGAAGAGCAATTGATGTGTAACCAAGAAATGAAATTTGAGTGATAAAGAGGATTGAACTTGGAAGCATGAAGTCGCCAAACCCACAGTGAAACTGTGCAGTTTTTTATGATATGAGCAGTATATTATAGTTCAAAGGAACGAATCTTTTATTATTTGAGTTTTACAAAGACCCTTTCATGCCTCTAACGTTTGTGGTGTTTTTCAGTTATGCCCCTAACGTTTTATTTGTGTCAGTTGTGCCCCCAATGTGAAACGTTAGTTTCAATTTAGAGTTTTTGACTGGTATAAGGCTTGCGAAGATGAAGACTACGAAGATGTCAAAAAAATTATATGGTTTACTTTGCTGCCTGGGTAGATGAAGATGAAAAGATGAATTAATTTTTTGCTTTAGTGAATGTAAATCTACGTAGGAAATGCCATGGTGTATAAAAAATAAATAAGAGATGTTTTATTTATCCAGTCATCTTGCCACATATTCAATTCAGAACAAAAAATTGACACAAGTAAAAAAAAATTGACACATCAGCATTGAGTCAAAATTAGGGGCATAATTGAAACTAACTTTTCACATTAGGACACAATTGACACAAATGAAACTTTATGGGCATAACTGAAAATCACAGCAAACGTTAGGAGCAGGAAAGGATCTTCTGCCTAAAATTACCAACATCTATATGGATCTCTCCATCCTAGCTATCAATCTAACTATACCTTTCGAAAGTCCGTGATGGATGACCAAATTACCTTGATCACCCTCACATGGCACTGCTTCCTGTACTTTGTTCATAAATTGAGTCCGATTCCGACACAGATACTATACCAGTAAGACAATCGAAGAGATTCAAGTGCATGTAAATTAAAACTAATTATTATATCAGAGTTCTATATATGTGTTTGGGGAAAAAAATTAAAGAGCATGGAAAATTTTTCACTCGTTTGGCTACAGCAGCTTGACCATAACAATAAGTATGTGGACGTGGAGTGGTTTAAATATAATTAAAGTGAAGGTTATATGGGCGCGAATTATAGCATATTGTGGAAAACAATTTTGATTGAGAAGCTATATATTATTAGTTCTTGTTGTGGTCCCATATATGGAAGAAAATTGTTAGTGTGCATTTAATTAGGATACTCGGTTGGTACATGATGATATAAATTATAAAGTTAACATATATCTCAGGACAGGCATTAGTTCAGGGCACTTCAGGCCAAAAACAAAAAAGGCATTAGATCCCATTTTCATAAAAGAAATAATATGAGGATCGTGTGGTGACTTCACTTTATCTGTTATGATTTATCTAAACCATTAACTACTCGTATATATATAAACCCGTGCTGACTAGAAATTTTACGCATCTGGGATTTAATTAATTTTTTGTTTCATAGTGAAATCTCTTCTCTAGTCTTGTTTTGTGAGGTTGGTTTTCAAAATGTATCTTCTAATTAGGGATGATTATGAGTAGGGTATGAATATGATTATGGGTATGAGTAGAGTATTATGATATTCGGATTCAGATCCGGATCCGTATGTAAGCGGGTATCAAAATAATCTCCATACCCATACCAGTTGGGTAGTCTAATCCCCCTACCCAGATC
>QANZ01052738.1:3328-26887 GCA_003254925.1 Chamaecrista fasciculata | reverse complement strand
TTTATCCTCCTTTACCTTAACTCTTGAATCCAAACGCACCCTAAATAAGTACTTACAACTTGCGTGGCATGTCATCGTATGTACTTAACGAAATGCTGAATTTATGTAAGGCTAAAATCTTATTATAGTCCTTAATATTATTTAAAATTATATTTTGATCCTTAATATTTTTCTGTTCCATTTTGGTCATTTATATTTTTCAAAAGTTCTATTTTGGTCCTTAACTAACTACTGAATGTGGTCATATATATTTCATTTTCAAATCCGAATACAATAAAATCGAAACTACATATTACTCTTGATGAGTTATTGTTTTGCCCAATTAGAGTCATCAATAAACAAGATCAAACTAAGTCTAAAATTAGGTCCAAAAGTAAGTTATTCGTTTTATGAAGTTGATCATGATTTTGTCCCACTAAATTTTCCTTCACAAGATTTTTAATGATGCAACTAATCATGCATATGTATCAATATAATAAACATTTATTCTGGACATTTAAGAAAGTGTCATAAATATTATTATTTATATCCACAATTGATTTGTGATCTTTTCCATGCACATAGAACTTTGAGTTTTCTCTATAGATGTTCTTAAGATCTTTATTTTTCTTATGTACATCAATATAAGTTCATCCCCTTGCCACGTAAATTAAATTAGATTTAATCTCTAAATAATTTACTAATTTTATTATCGAATGTGCTTCACAATATATACTCTATGATACATTCTTGAAAGTACTTAAAAGTTACAATATCCTATTGGAATAAGTTTCATCCTCAACTCAGGATCGGTCTCATTGTTGGCACCAACATTGGCGTCGCTTGTGGAAATTAAAGTTCCCTATGAGAATACTTTTATTCTTGTGGAAATTGTTGCTATGTTACCTACTCGAAGTATCCTTCATCACCATCAATAATAGGCTTTGCATGCTTTTCAGTCATATGCTCAAGTGCTTTCCGCTTTTCCAAGACAATTCGTGTTGCTATATTGGTTGTCAACAACAACCTATTCTTCAACAGGACAAGGGCAACATACATCTTTACTTCTTCGGGTTCATCTATTATTCTACTTTTTCTAAAATCAAATGCGAGATTTTTTTTTTTATGTTTCAATCTTCATGTAGGATACTTTCATTAAGATCATCCACCTTTAACCCATTTCAAATTCTCATTCCAAACAAGTTAGTGGATTACAAGCTTTATGGTTTATGCTCATTCAAATACAACAAAATTAAACCTTCAACATCAGCTCAATATCATTATATGATTACATCCTCCAAAGGATTGTTGCTAGCTCTAAAGACTCAGGCCAATACCATCTTTCATATCAAGAACATGCTATTTGGGAAGACTACACTCACCTCTTGCGCTCCACAAATTACTACCTCTTCATGTTGGGAGTGTTCCTCCAAAAGTCCCACATTGGGCAAATTAGAAAAAGGAGAGGGTGAGAAACCCTATAAATAGGGAGGGTTTTTCACCTTGAGAAATACCACAAAATTACTAGCCTATGAGTGTAAAGGGACTTAGTAGTTATGTGTGGGAGGGTTTATAATTTTTTCGTTTAAAAATTGTATTGAGGAGGGTTTGTAATTTTTTCTATGCAAAAATTACAAATAGTGAAGTTTGTCCCAGTGGGACCGTGGACTAAGTCTTGAGGCACCGAACCACGTTAAAGTATTTTGTGTTTGTTTCTCTGTTTCATTTTCCTTTATTTGTTGTGTGGGTTGCGCTTCCAACAAACAAGTGGTATCATAGCAGTGGTTCCGACCTAGGGAGGAAGAAGGGGAAGAAAGGAGCAAAGAGGAGGGTCGACCATTCAACAACAGGTTAAGGTTCCAGTGCCACAACAATAGAGGTTTTGGTTCAATCTAACTTTTGATTTTAATTACAGTTTTGAAGTTAATTTTCTGGAATTTTGATTGGTTGTTAGATTGTCTATGGTATCAGTAGTTGGTTGTTTGTGGTACTGGTTGTGGCTTTTGGTTGGTTTGATGGAGACTCTAAAGTTTTGAAGTTTCGATATTTGATGAGAGAACAGACTTTTTGTTGTGGCAATGCACGATTCAAAACTATTTAGTACAGAGGAGGGTCTTGAATTTGTATTACATGATGAGAAATCGAGTGGGATATGTGCGCACAACGAGACGTTATGCAAGTGATGAGATGTTAGGTTGGTAACGAAGAGCAAGCAAGAAGAGATGTCGTGCAGGTGAAGAGATACCTACTGACGATGTCGTGCAAGCGACGAGGAGATGCCGCGTATGTGATGAGAAGATACTGTGTTGGTGACGAGGAGATGCTATACAAGCAATATAAGTGTTGTATAAGCGACGATGTAATGCCACACTGACTATTTGAAGGAGGACTAGAGTGTTCTCCGAGAACAAATGAAGATCATAAAAACTGAGAATGTAGAGATGTCAGTTTTTCTGATAGAGTGAGATGGTGTGTGACTTTAGATGAAGGGAGGATTTGTTGGGAGTGTTCTTGCAAAAAAAAAAAGTTTCACATTGGGCAAATTAGAAATAGGAGGTGAGAAAGCCTATAAATAGGGAAGGTTTTTCACCTTGAGATGTACCCTAAAGTTACTAACATATGAGTGTAAAGGGGCTTGGTAGTTATGTGTGGAGAGTTTATAATTTTTCCGTTCAAAAATTGTATTGAGGAGGGTTTGTAATTTTTTTTGTATAAAAATTACAAATAGTGAAATTTGTCCCAGTGAGATCGTAGAGTAGATCTTGAAGCACCGAACCACGTTAAAGTATTTTGTGTCTATTTCTCGGTTTCCTCTTCTTTTATTTGTTATGTGGGTTGCGCTTCTGATGAAATTTCACTCAAGACATTTCTACTGACCTGGCGTTCTTATTTACGTTCATATTTTTGCAGCTATTTGTATAATAATTGATAATAGGCCTAATAAATTGGAGATTCAAGGACTTGGACTAGTGGCGGTCAAGGACCATGTAGGGGAAGCATTCGACCAGGAACGATGGATAGCACGGCCTTAGCCGAGAACGCCGTAATCGGCCCAACAGTCCTATTGGCAACCAAGGATTGGGTCGACAACGCCGAAAGCCCAATAAGGGGATCATCTAGTCATGGACGCCAAAACATCCAGGTTTTAGGCGTCCACAAAGAATACACGCGAGAGAGCGCCTCCACAACAACCAGGAGCCAAGCAGAGGTTGGAGGATACACGCCTCTCTCATTATAAACACCTTTGACACGAATCTTAACTGCCAAATCAGTTAAGATCACCATCAGTTAAGGTTTCCCTAAGTATCCGCGCCAGGTCAGCAGAGTTGGTTAGGATCACAATCAGATATGGAGCCAAATCTGGAACCTATGAGATTATCCCCAACCAGTATAAAAGGGAAGCCCGGAGCACTGGAAAAAGGTACGCACTATTGCCATTTACACATATTATTGCTCTCAAACCATTTACTGACTTAAGCATCGGAGGTGAATCGCAGGGCCATCCCTGTGCTTTCATTGACTTGCAGGTGACTTCTGACCCAAAGTTGCCTCATCGAACCAGGTAATGCCCTACGGCCAAAACCAGGTTCATCACTGGCGCCGACCGTGGGGACTTTTTATTCAAAGTCCAGATTTAATTTACAAAAGTGTTGATCTTGATTTAAAATTTTTTCTTTGGATTCATGAACGATAAGGTTGGATCATATACGTTTTTCCCAGTATTTTTGTTTTATCTAACCTGTGTGCTTCATCGAATCATCGAACCAGATGACATCTACAGAAATTGGAAAGATGACATCCACCCCAACTGATCAACACGCTTCTGGAGCCTCAGTAGCTCAATCCGCACAGGATTCGACGCTTGCTCCACCCCCAGGATTTCCTACCATCCAGGAAGCCCCTACGCTGCCCAACCCAGCGAGTACAGGGCAAATCACCATAACAGCGGAAGACAAGATCGCTGCACTGAAAGCTGACATGCACATCGAGATGGAGGCACTCCGCAAGGACATCCGCGATCTGATAATGGGCAGAGAAAGGCAAATTGCTGAGGAAGCTAACCCAGAGCCCATACCACAAGGAGAAAACCCAGGAAACCAAGAACAGCAAACTCCTATAAGCAACCAGTCACCTGTCCAGGTGGCGACTCAGCAGCAGGCTCCTGGTCAAACTACCCAGTTCACCCAGCAACAAACTTGGATGGGCGCTTACTCTTATCCACCTCAGGGTTACTACTACCCACAGGGGTATTATCCCCAATATTACCCTGGGTATGGCGTCTATGGAGGATCCGCTGGAATGTACCAGCCCATGAGCGCCTCAGCACCAGCGCTAGAATCGGCGCCCTATGGAAAATCTGCTGGAATGTACCAGCCTACGAACGTCCAGGCACCAGCGCCAGAATTGGCACCTCCACCCATTTCGGCGTTCCCGACCACAACGCCCCCACTGGCTGAGGGAATATTTGCCCCTCACGTGCAAGCTGTTGAACTGGACAGGCACTACAAAATGCCCATGAAGCTGACGCCCTATACGGGGGAAAAAGACCCGGAGGATCATTTACTCAGTTTCAAGGCCGCCATGAATATCTCCAACTTAGGAGACCCTCAACGGTGCAAGCTGTTCCCAATAACTTTGGAAGGACCAGCTCTGGATTGGTTCTCTAAACTCCCGGCGGGCTCGGTACATTGCTTTAGGGATCTGGAGGAAATGTTTAAGAAGCGATTCGCCACCAGCAAAGTATACAAGCAGCCCATGGCGGTCTTGACCGACATTAGACAAAACAAAGGAGAATCACTGCGAGACTACTTGGCAAAGTTTAACAAGACTCTGCTAAGTATCAAAGAAGTGGATGACAACATTGCAGTATACTCATTCCTGGCAGGAATCAGACCAGGCCATGCATATAAGGAGCTTACACACAAGGCTCCAAAATCTGTCGGAGAACTCCTTTCAATGGTGGAAGAGTTCATAACAAAGGAAGACCTGGACAAAACCCAGCGAGATCGATTCGCGAGGATCGAGCCAGATACTAGAAAACCATACGCTAAAAACTCAGAAAAAGCTGGTGGCGCCCAAGCATCGAAAGGAAGGGAGTATTCTCGGCGTTCACGATCCCCACCCAGGGGAAGGCATGCTGTCTACACTGTCCTCGCTGTGTCTCAATCAGAGGTGTTCCGAGAAATCTGCAACACAGATCTGCTACCGAGACTTCCTGACCGCCCTAGGAGAGCAGGGCGAAACGTTGATACCAGTAAATACTGTAGGTATCACAGAACAGAAGGACATACAACAGATGAGTGCATCGTCCTGAAGGATGAAATCGAAAACCTGATCAGGCTGGGACGCCTCCCATCCAGGTTCATTAAAAAAGATGGAAGTAAAAGGCACAGAGAAGAAAAAAACACTCGCGAGCAGAAGAAGCCAAGAGGAGGAGGCGCTGACGGCGAAGGAAAGAAAAGAGATCGGCGCACACCGCCGAGAGACGACAAGCCATCTGGGATCATCCACACCATCTCAGGAGGCATAGAAAAAAGTGGCGCCAAGGCTCCACATAAGAAGAGGAAGGTGAATCGATCCATACTTAGGATTGATTACAAGGAAGCGTCTAGAGCAGAAAGATGGGTTGAACCCATCACCTTCACTGACGATGAATTGTGGGAAGTCAACCAGGATTATGATGACCCTATGGTGATCACGGCACGAGTTGGCGCCTTCACAGTTGAAAGGATCATGGTAGACCAGGGCTCGTCCGCTGACATCATCTATAAGCCATGCTTCGAGCAATTGGGCGTTCCACGGTCAGAACTCAAAGAACACCATGGACGCCTTATCGGATTCACAGGAGATCAAATACCAGCCCTTGGTAGCATTGACTTACGACTCACCGTGGGAGAAAAGCCAAGGGTGACGAGTATTATGGTGGAGTTCTTGGTGGTACAGGCGCCCTCAGCGTACAACGTCCTACTTGGACGCCCCTCCCTAAATAAGATGCGAGCGGTGATATCCACTGCTCACCTTCGCATGAAGTTCCCAACGCCCCAAGGAGTGGGTCAAGTGAGAGCGGATCAGAGGGCAGCCAGGCAATGCTATGCTATGAGCCTGGCAAAAACTAACGAAGAAGAAAGAAAGAGGAAAACGCGGGCAAGTGGATCGGCTGATAACGCCACGAATAAAGGGAAGCTTGAGGGTTCGAGCGACGACATAGAGGACTTCAGGGATGAGATCTCGAATCAAAGGCCCAAACCAACAGGGGATTTAGAAGTAGTACAGCTAGGCAAAGACGCCGAAAAAACGGTTCAGATTAACATGCTCCTTCGAGAAGAGGAGAAGTCCGAACTCATCCAGCTGTTGAGGGAATCTTCTGACGTCTTCGCCTGGTGTCCTGCAGACATGCCAGGAATAGACCCAAAGCTCATCTGTCACAGCCTAAACACCGACGGCAGAAGAGGAGTGATCCAGCGAAAACGCCTCTTTGGCCATGAGCGCCAAGTGGCAATCAAAGAAGAAGTTAGTAAACTACTAACCGCAGGATTTATCAGGGAAGCCAAGTACCCTGAGTGGCTCTCCAACGTGGTACTGGTCAAGAAATCCAACGGAAAGTGGAGGATGTGTGTAGACTTCACTGACCTCAACAAGGCGTGTCCAAAAGATCACTACCCATTACCCAATATCGACAAGCTTGTGGATGGGACTTGTGGTCATCAGACGATGAGTTTCTTAGACGCCTTCAGTGGATACAACCAGATCAAAATGAACCCTGAAGACGCCGAGAAAACGGCGTTCATAACAGAGATGGGCACGTACTGCTACTTGGTGATGCCTTTCGGACTAAAGAATGCGGGCGCCACCTACCAAAGAATGATGGATCTTTTCTTTAAAGATCACATTGGGAAGAACCTGGAAGTCTACGTCGACGACATGGTGGTGAAGACAAAAGAAGGCGGAAAGCACACCGAAGATTTGAAGGAAATCTTCAACCAATTACGAAAGTACCAGATGAAGCTGAACCCCTCAAAGTGCGCTTTCGGCGTCAACGGGGGAAAATTCCTCGGATTCATGCTCACCAACAGAGGAATCGAAGCAAACCCGGACCAGTGCAAAGCTATCCTGGAAATGCACTCTCCTAGGTCAGTGAAGGAGGTCCAACGCCTCAATGGAAGGCTAGCGGCACTCCACAGGTTCCTGTCGAGGTCAGCTGAAAAATGCTTGCCTTTCTTTCAAACACTAAAAGCAAACAAACGATTCGAATGGACCAAGGAATGCGAGGAAGCCTTCCAAAGGCTGAAGGCGTATCTGGCGTCACCGCCGATTCTGGTAATCCCAATCAAGGAGAAGCCAATCTACGTCTATTTGGCGTCCACGGACGACGCCATTAGTTCGGCCTTGGTGCTCGAAGATGGGGAGGAGCAGAAACCTATCTACTTCACAAGCAAAACGCTCACAGGAGCCGAGAAAAGGTATCATCGCCTGGAGAAGCTAACTTTTTCATTACTCCACTCAACTAGGAAGCTAAGACACTACTACCAACAATATCAAATAATCGTCAGAACGGATAGACCCCTCAAGCAAATGATCGAACAACCGGATATTGCTGGAAGGATGTCAATATGGTCAGTGAAAATCTCAGAGTACGGGATCGCGTATGAGCCAAGAAGGGCCATTAAGGGGCAAGCATTAGCTGACTTCATAGCAGAAATGACTGGACCAGAAAACGCCCAAAATTGGACTTGGAGCATACATATCGATGGCGCCGCGTCAAACTCCCAACGCGGAGCAGGAGTAGTCATGCGAGCCCCAGACGGCTCCATCATCGAACAGTCTATTGAAATCGAATGCCCCATCACCAACAATCAGGCGGAATATGAGGCGTTGATCGCTGCCTTGAAATTGGCAGCCAACATAGGCGCCAAGAGATTGGAAATCTTCGCAGATTCCCAATTGGTGGTACAACAAATGAATGGGGAATATGAAACCAAAGACTCAACCATGGTCCAGTACGCCGAAAAAGCAAAGAAGATCATGGAAGGATCAGGCATAGACGCCACTTTCAAACATATTCCACGAAGCGAGAACGCCCGAGCCGACGAACTCGCCAAGTTGGCATCTAAGCCAAACAAAGGGGGAAGGAGTTCCATCATCAAAACGACCCTCAGGGAGCCTTCGATACTGGAACAGGACATTCTTCCTACGGAGGAAGTCGTTGATTGGAGAACGCCGATATTCAACTATCTGGAAAAAGGCTCTCTTCCCTCAGATAAAAACGAGGCAAGAAAAGTCGCAAGGCGATCCGGCAGATACTTTATCAGGCAGGGAGCGTTATACAGGAAAAACTTCAGTCACCCGGCGGCCAAGTGCATAGCAGGAAACGAAGTCACCAGGGTGTTAACTGAAGTCCATGAAGGCCTATGCGCCAGTCACCAAGGCCCAATGGCTATACGAAGAAAGATCCAGAGGGCAGGCTATTACTGGCCCACGCTACTCCAAGATGCAGAAGGCGTTGTTCGCTCATGTGAGAAATGTCAGAAGTATGCCAATATGGTCCATACTCACGCATCTCCCATGAGCGCCATCACCTCACCTTGGCCGTTTGACTTATGGGGAATCGACATTGCAGGACCATTCCCAACAGCGGCCTATCAGAAAAAATATCTCATAGTCGCCGTAGACTACTTTACGAAATGGGTAGAAGCCGAAGCAGTGGCGTCCATAACCTCGGAAGCCATGGAGAAGTTCCTATGGCAGAACGTCATTACCAGGTTTGGACTCCCGAACACTCTCATATCCGACAATGGCGCCCAATTCACAAGTAGAAAGTTCCAAGACTTCTGCAAAGCTTGGAAAATTCATCATAAGACCACCTCGGTAGAACATCCGGCCACAAACGGTCAAGTTGAATTAGCCAACAGAATCATCATCCAAGGAATCAAGAGAAGACTGGAGTCAGCTAAGGGAAGATGGGTTGATGAGCTCCCCTCAGTCCTATGGTCATACAGGACCACGGAACAAACAGCTACAAGGGAAACACCTTTCGCCTTAGCATATGGACATGAAGCAGCCATACCTGCCGAAGTGAACGTCCCGACTGAGAGGATAATCAATTATCCAAACACCAATGACGCCAACTCCAGGCTCCAGGCCTTAGATAGCTTGGAGGAAACAAGAGAAGTGGCAGCCATCAGACAAGCTGCCTACAATCAGATGGTCAAAAAATACCATGACTCAAAAATAAAACCCAGAACCCTCAAGGTGGGAGATCTGGTGCTCAGGACTGTGGAAAATAACAGAAAGGATCCTAGACACGGCAAACTCGGACCAAACTGGGAAGGCCCCTACAGAGTCGTAGAAGCCCTACCCGGGAACGCTTTCCGAATGGAAACGCCCGAAGGAAGATCACTCCCAAACGCCTGGAACATGGCCAAGCTCAAATTTTATTTTCCGTGAGTAGATAGTTTTCGCTCTAAGTTATAGCTTTGTTTAAATAAGGCCATTAGCGCCAATTGTACTTTGCTTTCATAATCAATGAATTATTTTATCATCATTCCAACACATGAATCAAGATGGCGCTGCTCGGGGGGACGCCCCCGATACAGCAGCGAAAAGGCCCTCGAAGGAGCCTTGTGAGTATGGCACTCACTACCATGCGGACCGACCCTCCCTTGGATGACTAGTCAAAACTTAGCGTATGATACGCAAAAAACGCTCGAAGCGTGCCCATCGCGAGGCAGCACCATAAGGTGCAAAACAATATATCGATCGAATCGAGAAACGCGTAAGTTCAAAACATACCACAAAACAAGAGCGATTAAGGAAACTCAAAGCAAATCAGGCATCAAATAACACGTTAAGGGCGCAAACGCCCAACCACAAAAGGGTGGCACAACAGGCCAATGTTAACAATAATCCAAAACGACATCTAAGCCGTAATCCAACTATAAACAGAAATAAATTTAAAAACGGGCGCGCAGGCCCAAGGTTGAACCAAGAGGCACGCAGGCCTAAGATGCAGCAGGAGCAGGAGGATCCTCGGTTGTAGTTGCGCTTTGAGCCCCTTCGGCGTTCCCATCCGCTTGGCTGGCAGCAACGCCGCTTGCACCAGGGCCCGCATCCGACGAAGGCGCCCTATCAGTAGGGCCCAACTCCCCTGAAAGAGGAACTTCCATGTTAGGAAACCATGGAAAGTCCTCGTCACCTTGGGACTCATAGCCGTCCAAGTCGAAATTGTCCGGCATACACGGCATCCTTACCATGGGATCACTACGATACGGATCCCGGAGAAGCCTCCCTTCCACAACCTTGTTAGGGCATATCCAATCAGTGATGAGGTTCGGATTGCGAAGCTTCAATTGCGCAATGGCGTTCTTGAACCCAATATAATTGTAGCGCGATCCCTGCCACTTTACCTGGCGCACCGCCAAAGAGCATAGCGCCTTAAACTTTTCCTTCTCCTGCCGAAGCTCTTCATCCAAGGACGCCAACCTTGCCTCCAGCTGGGCATTCAGGTCATTGACCTCCCTCAATCGACTCCCCCTTCGATCATAATCACCCTGAATGGACTCTTGGGACGCCTTCATCACGTTGAGCTCATCCTTTAGCTCAATCAATCCCTGACGCGCCCTCTTGGCGTCCTCACGCGCAGCGTCTCTCTCCGACAGGAGATCCTTCCGTGAAACACTGCTGGCGAGCAACCGCATTCCCGTGGCCAGGAGAAACCTAGCCGCTTCCTCAGATGGATCCTGAGTATTTTCCGTGGACGCCCGGGCCAGATCATCCCGTTTTACTGAACCCTCTTCAGACAAAGATTTGGAAGAAACTCCAGGGCGTTGAAGCCAACCTCTTCTGGAGCCGCCGGGATTTGAGGGACTTCCACCGTAGGGCGCTGGCGCTTCAACGGAGGCTCTCCATCCTTGGTGGTAACAGTGCTTTCCTTTCCCTTGGAGGATTGAGGCGAAGGTCGCGAAGTCGCCGCAGGCTCCCGGATAACAACGCCACCAGGCTTCCTCGTGGCAACAGCAGCAATGGCGGCGGCGAAGGGTACTTTCTTGGGAGCAACCTTGGGTGCAGCCACCGCCTTCCCCTTACCCTTGTCAGCTTGACCACGCCGACTCTCAATAACATCAGCAGCATTAACGTCGAGCACTGAAACGAAGCAAAGCAAATATTAGAACATGTTGAGTACACGAGTATAAAAAGAACTTATAACAAAGATAAAAGCAACACACAATGCTTAGGGTCAAGAGGGTCTGTGGTGATCAACCGCAGCGCCCCCAAGCGCTCATCCACGGTCAGGTCCCTCCAGTTACACTCAAATGGACCCAAGCGTGGCCTCCTCCAAGACAGCGGAAACATGGCGCGCTCGTCTGAAGAACGAACCCAAAAAGGACGCCTAGACCCGGACCCCTCGATAAAGAAGTACTTATACTGCCACGACTTCGGATTGCTGACAGCGTGCTCGAGAACCAGGGGACGTCCAGGACGCCGATAATAGGAAATGAACATGTTATCCACCCATCGCGGATAAAAAAAGAAGAGAAATAGTCGCGCAGTAGCACACACACCATCTCTCTGCATTTAGCGACGAAGCCAAGAAGAATACGCCAACCATTGGCACTCAATTGAATGGGGGCGATGTTCATAATCGCCAACAGATCCAAAATTGCCGGGTGGAAAGGCATCTCGATATCGCAGCTCCGAAGAACATGTCCGCAAATTAGAAATCCCCTACCGTCAGTGTATAACATACTAGGACCATCCGGCAAATGACCAAGTGTCGCAATACGGCACCCAGAAGACCGCCGACGAGGCGAATCGGCTATTAACTCCTTATTAAGCTTTGGCAGAAGCTCATCATCATGAAGCCAGCACCAGAACTCCTTAATGGCGTCATTAGTTTTCTCCAAACATGGAAGTTGCACTTTCTCCTCCAGATTTCGGCGACGCCAATCGACGACGGGACGCGCGTTCCTCATCACCTCGGCCCTATCAGGGCCACAAGGCATGGTCTCGACAGCGCCTTTGACCCAAGGAACTTTAGCAAGGCCCTTGTTGGAGACAAGAAACCAATCAGGGTAGGCCAAGAAATTAACCTCCTCTCCACAAATGGTCTGTTGGGGAGTACCATCCCCTATGGACGCCCACACAGGAGCCATAGCTTGGGGCGTTGAGCGTTCCTCGCCCGCCGACGCCTCGTCCGCAGACAGCATTTCACGAATTTCCGTCGACGTCGAGGAAGAGTCCGTGGCATCACCGCCAACCCTAACCAAAGGAGATTCAACCCTTGTCGGCGCTGCCGGATCGGGCGCTGACGACCCAGGAACCATCTTGTTTCCAGCAGCTGTGGAAACAGGACCAGTTCAGTACACTTCTCGGAGAATGCACCTCCACCACCCAAACAAAAAATAAAAAAGGAGAGAGGAAAGACCCATTGCACATTGCGATTGACCACCAGACCACAACCAAAGCAAAAAATAGCAAAACAAGACCAAAACAAGCCGAGGCAAAACGGCAAAATCAAACGAGAAAGTAGCAGAAATTCTGGAAAGGAGAAAAGCTTACACTTGTTGAAATCCATGAGTAATGGCAGATTGGCAGAAAACCCAAAAAGCAAAGGCTGAAGAACTCGACGAACACTGCAAAAGGATACCAAATGTACAGTGGGTTAGTTTGCGCGAACACCGAAAAAACTCAGAGAAATGGCGAAAAAATGACGGAAAACTACTTACCAAACGAAAACTCCACCTGATTACCGGAGAAAACAAGCCAGAAGCAGCGGAGCAGAGCAAAGCGAAGGAAGCAGCAAAAGCTCGAAAACGCGGGAGAAGAGAGAAAATGCAGGAGAAACACAAAAGAGAAAAGCTCGAAATGGCAAAGTGAGGGGGGGAGAGAGAGGAAATGGCGGTTTTCTCCAACTTTTCACGAAAATCGAAACGCTGCATTAAATGCGCCCCCTCGGTTCACGATTTTGCCATCATAATGGAGGAGTAGCAAATCATGTATTGACACGTGGCCACGATATCCCTGACACAGAGATTTGAAGCGACGCTGTACGTCAGCTAGGAATATGAAAGGACAAGGTTAGAGGGCGTTGATGACAATCAACGCCCCATGGAGTGGCTCTGGCACAGAGAACGCCCCATCAACTGCAGCGCCAAAATTTGGCGCCGACGCCCATAACCCCCAACAATAGCGGAAAGGATAATTTCAATTCTAAAGGAGCGCCAACAGCGCCAACGACGTCAACGCTCGTGTACAACCTCGGAGGGGACTCCACTGGTGGGGACAGAGCTTCACTCCTTTTGTTGGGACTAGTGATAATAGGCCTAATAAATTGGAGATTCAAGGACTTGGACTAGTGGCGGTCAAGGACCATGTAGGCGAAGCATTCGACCAGGAACGATGGATAGCACGGCCTTAGCCGAGAACGCCGTAATCGGCCCAACAGTCCTATTGGCAAGCAAGGATTGGGTCGACAACGCCGAAAGCCCAATAAGGGGATCATCTAGTCATGGACGCCAAAACATCCAGGTTTTAGGCGTCCACAAAGAATACACGCGAGAGAGCGCCTCCACAACAACCAGGAGCCAAGCAGAGGTTGGAGGATACACGCCTCTCTCATTATAAACACCTTTGACACGAATCTTAACTGCCAAATCAGTTAAGATCACCATCAGTTAAGGTTTCCCTAAGTATCCGCGCCAGGTCAGCAGAGTTGGTTAGGATCACAATCAGATATGGAGCCAAATCTGGAACCTATGAGATTATCCCCAACCAGTATAAAAGGGAAGCCCGGAGCACTGGAAAAAGGTACGCACTATTGCCATTTACACATATTATTGCTCTCAAACCATTTACTGACTTAAGCATCGGAGGTGAATCGTAGGGCCATCCCTGTGCTTTCATTGACTTGCAGGTGACTTCTGACCCAAAGTTGCCTCATCGAACCAGGTAATGCCCTACGGCCAAAACCAGGTTCATCAATAATCACGAATCAATCTCTATCTTCTATTAATTTGTATACTTAAATCAAGAAAAAAGAAAGTATTTAAGAAATCAAATAAGTGTCTATGGAGTTCATCAACATAAAAAATGATAAAATATTATTTAATATTCTTAAAATTAACTAGTCATATTTATTATATTGTGCATGCAGATTATATATGTCTATTAGTTCTCGGTGCTGAATTTTCAAAGCTGTGTGGCTGTTAATTATGCGAATTTTTTATCAACCTATCTGTTGTGTTGATCTACATGAAACTGTGTAATATTCGAAATGATATTTTTTCTTTCTTCTTTTAAAACTATCAAATTCTTAAAAAAATGAAATAAGACTATAGGTTGAAATGAAATGTCAAAAATGATTTTGAAAATGGATTGTGCAGCCTGCATCTGCTTGATAATTACGCCTTGCCTACCAGCCACAATGACGATCGATGGCTATATTTTAATAATGAAGAAAAGTTGAATACGAAAAAGACTAAAAAATTCTCAAAGTGCTAACAATATTTTAATATATTTTTTCTTAAAGAAATTAATCATTTTTTCAAGAAAAAAAAAGGAATTCAAACCTTTACTATAAAATAATATATATACTAATAACTTTGGTTTTTTTATTTTTATAATAAAAAAAAAAGAGCCACGTCACCTTAAAAAAAAATAATTCTCAAGATGAGTGCCACGTGGCACCCATCTTTTTTTAAATTTTTTTTTTAAAAAAAATGTGAAATCGCAGTCAAGACTGCGATTTCACTGAGCGTGTGTCAGTTGAAATCGCAGTCCTGACTGCGATTTCATGTACCCGTTTTTCATTTATTTTTTTTAAAAATTATTTTAAAAAATAAATTTTTTTATTACAATAATATAGAAAAATAAAGTTAGACCCAAAATATTATATTTACTCCCTAAATAGCATACACATTTTGATCTAAGTTTAGCCAATTAAATAGTACCACCAATTTTTTAAAAAAAAAAATTAAAATTTCTCTCCAAATGGTTAAAAAAAATATTGATAAAAAGTAAGTTTAGTGATAAAAGAGCAAATTGTATTTATAGTCTTTGTATAATAAAAATTGTGTTCAATTTAGTCCCTCCTCAAGCTCTCTAATTTTCTACATATTACACAAGATTAAATTCATTTCATCCGAACTCCGTTTTGTACAAATTTTATATCAAAATTTTTATTTTTTTGTGCTCTACACAATGGTATAACTTTCGGAGTCTGAAAACACACTTTTTTATTCCTAAAGTTATACCATTGTGTAGAGCACGATAATTTTCGAATTCAAAAAGTGTATTCTTAGACTCTGAAAGTTATACCATTGTGTAGAGCGCGAAAAAATAAAAATTTTGATATAAAATTTATACAAAACGGAGTTCGGACGAATAAATTATGGATCTGCAAAGTTTAAAAACTGGGACGGTCAGAAGTCGCTTAGCAAATCGCACTGAGCAAATCGCAGCAAAGTCTGCGATTTGACGTCATATGACGTCATAAATTGAAGTCAGACAAAAAAATAGGAAGCAAATATAATGGTATTCAAGTCAGACAAAAAAATGACACTTAAGTAAAAAAAATCGTCACATGGGCATTGAGTCAAAATTGGGGGCATAATTGAAACGTTAGTTTCACATTGAGGGCACGCCTGAACAAAATGAAACGTTAGGGGCATAACTAAAAATCACTGCAAACGTTAGGGGCACGAAATGGTGTTTTGCCTTATTTCTTTTATAATCTCTTCTATTCTTTAAAAGAATATTAAATATTTATGTATATTATATGATGCTTGAGATGGATAACCATGATAATTTTAAGTTAATTAGGTAAAAGTATTTTTAGTACCCTCAATATACGAGATCGTTTTCAGTTATACCCCTAATATTGCTTTTTGGTCAATTATACCCTCAATGTTTCACATTTAAGTCAATTATACTCCACCTCCTAACTAATTACAAAACAGTTCATAATGTTTCTCATCTTTAACAAACAAGAGGGACGTGATACAAAGTTTTCGGTTAGTTCATATGCTTTTTACTAACGAGGCTACATTTCTTACAATATCTTGTTCTTTCTTTATTTAAATTGTTAAGAACTTACTATGATTTTTCTTTATGTGTTGGTGGGTGCTTGTAGTTTAGGGGTTTGTGGTTTAGGTTTAGGGTTAGGGGCTTAGGGTTTATGGTTTATGGTGTAGTGGCTTAGGGTTTAGGATTTAGGGTTAAGGTTTAGAGTTTGGGGTTTAGGGTTTATAGTTTAAGGTTTAAGGGTTTAGGGTTCAAGTTTAGAGTTTATGGTTTTGGGTTTAAGCTTTATGGTTTAGGCTTATAGTTTAGGATCTAGGGTTTAGAGTTTAGGGTTTAGGGTAAGGGTTAGGGTTAAGGTTAGGGTTAGGGATTAGGGATTAGGGATCGTCGAAAATGAACACAAATGTCGTTCGAGTATTCGGATCAAGGTAAGTTCACTCTCTGCCTTTAACTTAATCATGTATAGTTCTCTCCTCTGTCTGACTTGATCGTCTGAGGAGCATTACGGGGCCCCACCTCGTCTTGCTTGTTGCAGGTCGCCATCGAAACCCTCTTTCGAGATTGTGGACGTCCCTCGAAGCTTCATCTCCTATTGTGGAAAAACGATATCGGTTAGTTCATATGCTTTTTACTAACGAGGCTACATTTCTTACAATATCTTGTTCTTTCTTTAATTAGATTGATTAGATTGATATGAACTTATGATGAATTTTCTTGTTGTGTTGGTGGGTGCTAGTAGTTTTGGGGTTTGTGGTTTAGGTTTAGGCTAGGGTTTAGGGTTTAGGATTAGGGTTTAGGGTTTATGGTTGAGGGGCTTAGGGTTAAGGTTTAGGGTTTATAGTTTAGGGTTTAAGGGTTTAGTGTTTAGAGTTTAAGGTTAAAGTTTAGAGTTTATTGTTTAGGGTTTAAGCTTTATGGTTTAGGCTTATAGTTTAGGAAAGGGTTTAGAGTTTAGGGTTTAGGGTTAGGGTTAGGGTTAAGGTTAGTGTTAGGGTTAGGGATTAGAGATTAGGGATCGTCGAAAATGAACACGAATGTCGCTCGAGTGTGCGGATCAAGGTTAGTTCACTCTCTGCCGTTAACTTAATCTTGTATAGTTCTCTCCTTTGTCTGACTTGATGGTCTGAGGAGCATTACGAGGCCCTACCCCGTCGTGCTTGTTGCAAGTTGCCAACGAAACCCTCTTTGGAGATTGTGGACGTCCCTCGAAGCTTCATATCCTATTGTGAGATAAAGTTTTCGGTTAGTTTATATGCTTTTTACTTACGAGGCTACATTTCTTACAATTTGTTCTTTCTTTAAATAGATTGATATGAACTTATTATGATATTTCTTACAAGGCTTCATTTTTTACAATAAAGTTTTAAGGTTTAGGGGTTAGGGCTAGGGTTCATGGTTTAGGCGTTTAGGGTTTGTAGTTTAGGGTTTAAGGGTTTAGGGTTTACAGTTAAAGTCTAGTAGTTTAGGGGTTTGACATTTAGGGTTAGGCTACGGTTTAGGGTTTACGGTTTAGGATTAGGGGTTTAGGGTTTATGTTATAGGGGCTTAGGGTTAAGGTTTACGGTTTGGGATTTAGGGTTTATAGTTTAGGGTTTAAGGATGGGTTTAGGGTTAAAGTTTAGAATTTATGGTTTAGAGTTTAAGCTTTAGGGTTTTGGCTTATAGTTTAGGATTTAGAGTTTAGAGTTTAGGGTTTAGGGTTAGGGTTAAGGTTAGGGGTTAGGGTTAGGGATTAGGGATCGTCGAAAATGAACGCAAATGTCGCTCAAATATTCGGATCAAGGTAAGTTCACTCTCTGCCTTTAACTTAATCTTGTATAGTTCTCTGCTCTGTCTCACTTTATCGTCTGAGGAGCATTACGGGGCCCCACCCTGTCGTGCTTGTTGGAGGTCGCTTGCAAAATCCTCTTTGGAGATTGTGGACGTCCCTCGAAGCTTCATATCTTATTGTGGAACAAAGTTTTCGGTTTGTTCATATGCCTTTTACTAACGAGACTACATTTCTTACAATATCTTGTTCTTTTTAAATTAGATTGATATGAATTTTCGGTTAGTTCATATGCCTTTTACTATCTTATTATGAATTTTCTTGTTGTGTTGGTGGGTGCTAGTAGTTTCAGGGTTTTTGGTTTAGGGTTATGTTAGGGTTTAAGGTTTAGGGTTTAGGGCTAGGGTTAGGGTTAGGGGTTTAGGGTTTGTGGTTTAGGGGCTTAGGGTTAAGGTTTAGGGTTTAAGTGTTTAGGGTTTACGGTTAAAGTTTAGAGTTTATTGTTTAGGGTTTAGGGTTTAGGGTTTAGGGTTTAGACTTTAGTGTTTAGTGTTTAGGGTTTTAGGGTTTAGGGTTTAGGATTTTGACTTTAGGGTTTAGGGTAAGAGTTAGGGTTAGGTTAGGTTTAGGGATTAGCGATTAGGGATCGTTAAAAATGAACACAAATGTCGCTTGAGTATTCGGATCAAGGTTAGTTCACTCTCTGCCATCAACTTAATCTCGTATAATTCACTCCTTTGTTTGACTTGATGGTTTGAGGTGCTTGACGGGGCACTACCGTGCTTGTTGCAGGTTGCCAGCGAAACCCTCTTTGGAGATTGTTGACGTCCCTCGAAATTTCATATCCTATTTGTTGGGAAATCACAGAGGTAGCGCAGCGGAGGAAATTTAAAAAAATTTTGGACTAAAACGTAATTAAAACTAAAAGCCAACTCTGTGATTCCTTCCAGGATCCACTAACTATGTTTATACCAGATTAGNTTACAATATCTTGTTCTTTCTTTAATTAGATTGATATGAACTTATTATGAATTTTCTTGTTGTGTTGGTGGGTGCTTGTAGTTTAGGGGTTTCTGGATTAGGGTTAGGCTAGGGTTTAGGGTTTATGGTTAGGTGCTTAGGGTTTATGGTTTATGGTTTAGGGGCTTAGGGTTTAGGATTTAGGGTTAATGTTTAGGGTTTGGGGTTTAGGGTTTATAGTTTAGGGTTTAAGGGTTTAGTGGTTTAGTGTTAAAGTTTAGAATTTATGGTTTTGGGTTTAAGCTTTAGGGTTTAGGCTTATAGTTTAGGATTTAGGGTTTAGAGTTTAGGGTTTAGGGTAAGGGTTAAGGTTAAGGTTAGGGGTTAGGGTCAGGGATTAGCGAATAGGGATCGTCGAAAATGAACGCAAATGTTGCTTGAATGTTCGGATCAAGGTAAGTTCACTCTTTGCCTTTAACTTAATCTTGTATAGTTATCTGCTCTGTCTGACTTGATCGTCTGAGGAGCCTTACGGGGCTCCACCCCGTCGTGCTTGGTGCAGGTCGGCAGCGAAACTTTCTTTAGAGATTGTGGACGTCCGTCAAGCTTCATATCTTATTTTGGAACAAAGTTTTCGGTTGGTTCATATGCTTTTTACTAACGAGGCTATATTTCTTACAATATCTTGTTCTTTCTTTAATTAGATTGATATGAACTTATTATGAATTTTCTTGTTGTGTTGGTGGGTGCTAGTAGTTTCGGGGTTTTTGGTTTAGGGTTAGGTTAGAGTTTAAGGTTTAGGGTTTAGAGCTAGGGTTTAGATTTAGGGGTTTAGGGTGTATGGTTTAGGGGCTTAGGATTAAGGTTTAGGGTTTAAGGGTTTAGGGTTTACGATTANTATCCTATTGGAATAAGTTTCATCCTCAACTCAGGATCGGTCTCATTGTTGG
This sequence comes from Chamaecrista fasciculata, assembly GCA_003254925.1. NCBI lineage: Eukaryota > Viridiplantae > Streptophyta > Magnoliopsida > Fabales > Fabaceae > Chamaecrista > Chamaecrista fasciculata. Next base: position 7,213 of record QANZ01052738.1, on the reverse strand, counting down.
CACCAACATTGGCGTCGCTTGTGGAAATTAAAGTTCCCTATGAGAATAATTTTATTCTTGTGGAAATTATATTGTTGCTATGTTACCTACTCGAAGTATCCTTCATCACCATCAATAATAGGACAAGGGCAACATACATCTTTACTTCTTCGGGTTCATCTATTATTCTACTTTTTCTAAAATCAAATGCCAGATTTTTTTTTTTTTAATGTTTCAATCTTCATGCAGGATACTTTCATTAAGATCATCCACCTTTAACCCATTTCAAATTCTCATTCCAAACAAGTTAGTGGATTACAAGCTTTATGGTTTATGCTCATTCAAATACAACAAAATTAAACCTTCAACATCAGCTCAATATCATTATATGATTACATCCTCCAAAGGATTGTTGCTAGCTCTAAAGACCCAGGCCAATACCATCTTTCATATCAAGAACATGCTATTTGGGAAGACTACACTCACCTCTTGCGCTCCACAAATTACTACCTCTTCATGTTGGGAGTGTTTCTCCAAAAGTCCCACATTGGGCAAATTAGAAAAAGGAGAGGGTGAGAAACCCTATAAATAGGAGGGTTTTTCACCTTGAGATGTACCACAAAATTACTAGCATATGAGTGTAAAGGGACTTGGTAGTTATGTGTGGGAGGGTTTATAATTTTTTCGTTTAAAAATTGTATTGAGGAGGGTTTGTAATTTTTTCTATGCAAAAATTGCAAATAGTGAAGTTTGTCCTAGTGGGACCGTGGACTAAGTCTTGAGGCACCGAACCACGTTAAAGTATTTTGTGTTTGTTTCTCTATTTCATTTTCCTTTATTTGTTGTGTGGGTTGCGCTTTCAACAAACAAGTGGTATCATAACAGTGGTTTCGACCTAGGGAGGAAGAAGGGGAAGAAAGGAGCAAAGAGGGTCGACCAGTCAACAACAGGAGAAGGTTCCAGTGCCACAACAAGAGAGGTTGGTTCAATCTAACTTTTGATTTTAATTACAGTTTTGAAGTTAATTTTCTGAAATTTTGATTGGTTGTTAGATTGTGTATGGTATCAGTAGTTGGCTGTTTGTGGTACTGGTTGTGGCTTTTGGTTGGTTTGATGGAGACTCTAAAGTTTTGAAGTTTCGATATTTGATGAGAGAATAGACTTTTTGTTGTGGCAATGCACGATTCAGAACTATTTAGTACAGAGGAGGGTCTTGAATTTGTATTGCATGATGAGAAATCGAGTGGGATATGTGCGCACAACGAGACGTTATGCAAGTGATGAGATGTTACGTTGGTAACGAAGAGCAAGCAAGAAGAGATGTCGTGCAGGTGAAGAGATACCTACTGACGATGTCGTGCAAGCGACGAGGAGATGCCGCGTATGTGATGAGAAGATACTGTGTTGGTGACGAGGAGATACTATACAAGCAATATAAGTGTTGTATAAGCGACGATGTAATGCCACACTGACCATTTGAAGGAGGACTAGAGTGTTCTCCGAGAACAGATGAAGATCATAAAAGCTGAGAATGTAGAGATGTCAATTTTTCTGATAGAGTGAGATGGTGTGTGACTTTAATTAGATGAAGGGAGGATTTGTTGGGAGTGTTCTTGCAAAAAAAAAAAAGTTTCACATTGGGCAAATTAGAAATAGGAGAAGGTGAGAAAGCCTATAAATAGGGAAGGTTTTTCACCTTGAGATGTACCCTAAAGTTACTAACATATGAGTGTAAAGGGGCTTGGTAGTTATGTGTGGAGAGTTTATAATTTTTCCGTTCAAAAATTGTATTGAGGAGGGTTTGTAATTTTTTTATATAAAAATTACAAATAGTGAAATTTGTCCCAGTGAGATCGTGGAGTAGATCTTGAAGCACCGAACCACGTTAAAGTATTTTGTGTCTATTTCTCAATTTTCTCTTCTTTTATTTGTTACGTGGGTTGCGCTTCCGATGAAATTTCACTCAAGGCATTTCTACTAACCCCTGGCGTTCTTATTTACGTTCATATTTTTGCAGCTATTTGTATAATAATCACTAATCAATCTCTATCTTCTATTAATTTGTATACTTAAATCAAGAAAAAAGAAAGTATTTAAGAAATCAAATAAGTGTCTATGGAGTTCATCAACATAAAAAATGATAAAATATTATTTAATATTCTTAAAATTAACTAGTCATATTTATTAAATTGTGCATGCAGATTATATATGTCTATTAGTTCTCGGTGCTGAATTTTCAAAGCTGTGTGGTTGTTAATTATGCGAATTTTTTATCAACCTATCTGTTGTGTTGATCTACATGAAACAGTGTAATATTCGAAATGATATTTTTTCTTTCTTCTTTTAAAACTATCAAATTCTTAAAAAAATGAAATAAGACTATAGGTTGAAATGAAATGTCAAAAACGATTTTGAAAATGGATTGTGCTGCCTGCATCTGCTTGATAATTACGCCTTGCCTACCAGCCACAATGACGATCGATGGCTATATTTTAATAATGAAGAAAAGTTGAATACGAAAAAGACTAAAAAATTCTCAAAGTGCTAACAATATTTTAATATATTTTTTCTTAAAGAAATTAATCATTTTTTCAAGAAAAAAAAGGAATTCAAACCTTTACTATAAAATAATATATATACTAATAACTTTACATACCCTAAAGAGTGTAATATTATTTTTAAAATTCAAATTATAAAATCTTTTGTAAAAAAATCACTTTTAATTATATTTTAAAGAGTAAATTACACTTTGGTACCATGTAGTTTAACTCTATTTCACTTTGGTACTCTGTGGTTTGAAATTTGACACTTTGGTACCCTGTGGTATTCTCCATTAACACTTTGGTACCCTTTGGAGCTATTTTGTAATTTTAACCATAACAAATTTTGCAAAAATTACATATTGAACCCAATTTTTTTTAAAGTTTTCATTTTAGTCCCTAGATAATATGTATCTAGGGACCTATTTGTAATTTTTTTGAAAATTTTTTGGGGTCAATATGTTATTTTTGCAAAATTTGTTATGGTTAAAATTACAAAATAGCTCCAAAGCGTACCAAAGTATTAATGGAGAATACCACAGAGTACCAAAGTGTCAGGTTTCAGACCACAGGGTACCAAAGTGAAATAGGATCAAATTACAAGGCACCAAAGTGTAATTTATCCTATTTTAAAACATTTGAAACAAAAAATTACGAAAATTGTTTAACTTCTCAAATAATTTTTTATATTCTAATATTAGAATAAATAAATAGTGAGAAATTATTTCTTGGCAAAACACCCTTTCGTGCCCCTAACGTTTGTAGTGATTTTCAGTTATGCCCCTAACGTTTCATTTTGTTCAGGCGTGCCCTCAATGTGAAACTAACATTTCAATTATGCCCCCAATTTTGACTCAATGCCCATGTGGCATTTTTTTTTTACTTATGTGTCATTCTTTTTGTCTGACTTGAATACGTTGCATGATGACTGGACATTCCTATTTTTTTTTTTCCACCGTGGCATGATGACTGAATTTAGATTTCTGAACATAAAAATTGAGTAAACTAGCAAATCAGTCCCTGGATTTGCATTTTTCATCATCTTCATTCATTTTAGTCCCAAATCCTCAAAATAAAATTGTAAAGTGTCCCAAAACTCTTCCAAACATTTCAATTTAGTCCTTAAAAGTATTAAAAACCCTAAAACCTAAACTCTAAACCTTAAAACTATAAACCCTAAACCCTAAACTCTAAAATTCTAAACCCTAAAACCCTAAACCCTAAAAAATCTAATTTGAGCAATTAGGTCCCTCACCCATTCTTATCCCATTATTCTCAATTCCCCCTCTTTTCATCATCTTCATTCATTTTAGTCCCAAATCCTCAAAATAAAATTGTAAAGTGTCCCAAAACTCTTCCAAACATT
>QANZ01052726.1:55683-116173 GCA_003254925.1 Chamaecrista fasciculata | reverse complement strand
TTGTGATCACTGATCAACCTTCCAAGAGAACTACTTTATTTTGGACAATCAAAGAGAAATACTAAACCTATGAAAAATTTCAAAATTCTTCTTTTGTATTCTTAATCTTCCACTACTCTAATGAGAGAATTGAGTGGATTGACTAGCAATTTGAGAAGAAAGTGTTAGGTTGCCAGTGAAAGTTCTAAGCCTATGACACTATGTTCAGCTCACAAGGGCCCAATCTCTTTTCTTTTCAGTCATTAAGAGATCCCACTTTCAGCCTCTATCCTACACACTTGAAGCCTGAGTTCATGAAAATGGGCTCTTATAGAAAAAGCCTATAAATAAAAAACTATGGAAATGTAGAAAGAGTCTAAAAGCCAGTTGCGACCTACACTAGCATGTAATCATGTCATAGATTTGTTAATTATGTTTGTTAATCTCAATTAAAAGATATGATTGACATATGGCACGTTGAAAATCAGATTAAGGAGAAGCGTAGGAACACCGAAATTGAAAATGGATTATCCAAGATTGACTTTTCTAGTTTTTTTTACTCTCCATCCATTTCAACGACAACAGCCGCCATGAACATTTATGAGCTTTATAAAATTTATATTATATTCAAAATTCCATGGTTTTGTTTGAAAATTCATATTTATTTGCCCGCAATATATATATTTATGATATTTAAAATAAATTAATACTTTAGCACTTTCTTTTGTTTTGTTTTGATCCTCAATTTTTTTCATTGGTTCCATTGTTAATTTGAAACATAATTTTGTATGATTTCTACTGTTATTTTTGGGTTAGACACCTGACTTAAATAATTTTGTCTCGTATACGTATATTAATAAGTGAATCGATAAAGAGAAAAGGAAAAATCAACATTGTATGAAAGAAAGTTTTTATTCCAATTTGTGACTAAATTGAAATAATTTTTTTATATACTTATTTATTATGATATATACAATAAGAAAATAGTTCATCTTAACTGTCAAAGTTAAAGATAACAGCAAGGCGAAATTATATTTTGAAATAATGATAAAAGAATAAAAAATTTTGGAGATCAAAAGTGAATTCACCTATAATTTGAGGGTGAAAGTGAAGATTTGACCTTTGTTAAAAAGAACTAAAATATGAATCCGACTAATGATGTATTTATCCCGACATTTATTAGCCCACCGGCACTACCGAATCCATCATTCCATATCAGGAAACAACAATAAGAAGAAAGCACGTAATTAAGCGCAACNTAACGGACCAGACGGAGGGACCAAAACGTAAACGGGATTGTACAATTGAGGGACTGAGTTGTAGTTTCCCACAATTGAGGGACCGATTCCTCGACTCAGTAACAATTAAGGGACCAAAAAGGGAGTTTGCTCTTTAAACCAAATTAATAACAATTTGGCCAAATGAATTGTGTTTCGTTATTAATTAGTTAGCCTCCCTTTCCTAACACTACTAGCTACTACTAGTTTCTAGAATGTTCTACACGTACGTCAACATTATTATTCATGTTTCATGTATGGCGGTGTGAAATTATCCACTTGCCCCTTCTGGTCAAGTCAATTACACGGTTCCGTCACAATCTTAAAAATAAAAAACACTGACCACTCCTTTTCCTCCTAGCTTCATTAACAATTTTTAAAAAAGGTCACATAACTTGGAATATAAGAAAGAGGCACAAATGTCCGCGTGTAGGCGTGTAGCAAAGTGTATTTGTTCAACCTCTCCTATAAATAAACATACCATTCCATATATTTCTCCAACATCTTCATATCCATATCCATCAATATCTCTGCTTGCTTTATTAGCTTCATTGTAGCTTTCTCTGTCTTTTTGTTGTTAATTAGTTTGTGTAAATGGAAGGAACAAATAATCACAACTCGTGGGCCGACCAATGGGACTCAGGCCCAGATCCAGCGACCGTTGGTCACAACAACAACCATAATAACGGTAACGGGAAATACAAGCAAAAAGTGGGAGAAGGACTCCAAAAGACGAAGGCTGTCGCAAAAACTGGCTTCACTAAAATCAAGGAAGGCACTTCCGTTGGCTTCAATTGGATCAAGACCAAATACAACAACAAAACCACCACCAAAACCTAGAATTAATTATTCTCCTTACTTTCTTCTCTCTATTCATTTATTCTTCCTATCCTATCTATATGTACACTGTATCCATCATCAGTTTTTTTGGTTTACCCATTTGTATGATCAGTTACTATATATGTAGCAACTAGCAACTATAGCAATAAACGATTCTGATCTTTCTGTTTTATTATTTTCTGCTCTTTAATCTGATCATCAATCTCTATGTCTATGTTTGTACGTATGCGTTTTCATTATATATTGTTACAAATTTTGTGGCTTCTTACCATGACGACATGGATGACGCTTTTGAGTTGATCAAGTCTGAATTAGAGTCCGATGGAGATATTTGACAGCTTCTTCAAAACGCGATTGTGATGGATAGATTCATTGAGTGTCTGACTTGGCTTCGCGTATTGGGCTGTGCAACCGGCCCAGTCCAAGTCTGATCAATCATGGACAATGATAACTGTTTTACTCCAAAAACGGAATATAAAATAAGAGTAAACTAACTTCTCGAATTTTGGACTCGGTGACAGATAGGTCTCTGAATTTTACGCATTGTACTAGTCGGTCCCCGAAATTTGCAAACGCTAGCTAATTGGTCCCTCCGTCATATTGGCGTTACAAAAAAAGCTGACGTGGCCATAACGAACGCTGATGTGTACTGCTATGTGCTGACGTGTCACGTTATAGCCACGTCAGATCCCGTTATGTTTTAAAAAAAAATTGTGCCACGTCAGATAAATAGCGACACATCAGCATTTTTAAAGTGCACTTTGCGGTCCCCGACCCATTTTTATTCCATTATTCTCAATTCACCATCTTTTTTATCATCTTCATTCATTTTAGTCCCTAATTTTTAAAATAAAATTATAAAGTGTCCCAAAACTCTTCCAAACATTCCAATTTAGTCCTTAAAAATATTAAAAATCTTAAAACCCAAACNGGCGGCGGCGGCGGTCTTGTGGTGGTTGTGGGAAGGGCATTTTTGTCATTTTTTTCTATATCTATTTTACTTTCCCTCCCCTACCTTTTTATACCAAACACTTTCAATCTTTACCTACTTTACATTCCCTCAACTACTTTTCCTTTCCCTCACAATTTTTCCCTTGTAAAACCCTTTTCTTTACATACCCAAAAAGATACCAAACGGAGCCTAAACATGTGGAGTTGAATATATATATATATATTGTGAGAATGTACAACAAAGGCTTGTTTCTATCTGCCATATATATGCTAAAGAACAATTAGTTGATGCACTACCAAACCATTACCATCACGTGCTTTGCACAAAAAATGAGACTAACAAAATTTAATAGAAAAGGCCTAGCTGGCAATACAAAACGTAAAATACATTGCTCAAATAACTAACAAATAATAAAAGAATATATTTATAAATGTAAAATGGAAGAAAGCATCCTCAGCAATACTCTACATTCTACAAGTATCTAAGTAATGATATATAATATTTGATAAAGAAAACAAACTTGAAGGTTAATAAAAAGTATTGATGAATGGAGAAGGCTTATTGTAATAGGATTGATTGATTAAGGACCAATGTGACTCTTGCTTAGATTAATGGAAACATTATAGTTAAAAGTAAAAAATATGATGGATAAGTATAACCGCGACACTTATCTATTTTCATGAAAAAAAAAAAAATCAATGCCACAGCCTTCCCCTATTATTGTAACGAGGAAACTAACTTCTCGGTCCCTGAATTTTAGATCCGGTGACATATAGGTCTTTGAATTTTACGCATTGTACTAGCCGGTTCCCGAAATTTGCAAACGCCTAACTAATTGGTCCCTCCGTCATATTGGCGTTACACAAAAGCTGACGTGGCCATAACGAACGCTAATGTGTCCTGTTATGTGCTGACGTGTCCCGTTATAGCCACGTTAGATCCCGTTATGTTTAAAAAAAAAATTGTGTCACGTTAGATAAATAGCGACATATCAGCATTTTTAAAGTACACTTTGCGGTCCCTGACCCATTTTTATTCCATTATTCTCAATTCACCTTCTTTTTTATCATCTTCATTCATTTTAGTCCCAAATCCTTAAAATAAAATTATAAAGTGTCCCAAAACTCTTCCAAAGATTCCAATTTAGTCCTTAAAAATATTAAAATCTTAAAACCCAAACCCTAAACCCTAAACTCCAAACCCCAAAACTCAAACCCCAAACCCTAAACTCCAAACCCCAAACCCCAAACTCAAACCCTAAACTCTAAAACTTTAAAAAAAAGTCTCAGGTGTACAATTAAGTCTCTAACCCATTCCTATTATTCTCAATTCCCCCTCTTTTTCATCATCTTCATTCATTTTAGTCTCAAATCCTTAGAAAAAAAAATTGTAAACTGTCCCAAAATTCTTCCAAATATTCCAATTTAATCCTTAAAAATATTAAAAATCCTAAACCTTAAACTCATGAAAGTTAAAAAATAATTTTTAATCCCCATAATTTAACATAAATTCCTAATCTTTTTTAATCCCTAAACCCCTAATTTTTTTTATCTTCATCTTCATCTTCTTCGTCTTCCTCTTCTCATCAGTTCTTCATCATCATCACTCATCATCATCATTCATCATCTTCATCGGTCCATCGTCTTCATCATCTTCATCCCTAAACCTGTTCTCCTCTTTCGCTATTTAATTCTGAACATAGTGTAAAAATGTCTCTGAACATAGTTAAATGTCTCATCATTTTTTTATTTCAAAGATGAACACAGATTTGCTCATCTTCAATCTCACCAATGTTTCTCTGAACATAGTGCAAAAATGTCTCTCCAGTCTCTAGTCTCCCACCATCTCTAGTCTTTCTTCTTCATCTTTTATTATCCGCCACCTCATTCCTTTTGTCTCTCACGTTTCTCCATTTCGCCTTTCAATCTCTCCAATATCTGACAATAATCTCTCCCTCGCGAACAACTGTGTATCGTTCTCTCATTCTGTCGCCGTCGTCGTCGCCGTCACACTGTCGTCCATGACAGGCTCGTTGCTTCATCCTCGACTCGTTGATCTGGTCAGATTTGTGTTCATCTGCTCCGATCTACTCTGATCTACGCCGATCTATGACAGGATAAGCAATTTAGGGGAAGAGGAAGATAATGAATGATGATGATGAGTGATGATGAACCGATGGGAAGAGGAAGACGAAGAAGATGAAGACTAAGATGAAGATAAAAAAAAAAATTAGGGGTTTAGGGATTAAAAGAAATTAGGGATTTATGTTAAATTGAGAAGATGAAGATGGGGATTAAATTTTTATTTTTTAAGTTGTAGGGGTTTAAGGTTTATGGTTTAGAGTTTTTAATATTTTTAAGGACTAAATTAGAATGTTTGGAAGAGTTTTGGGACACTTAAAATTTTTTTTTTTTTTAGGATTTGGGACTAAAATAAATGAAGATGCTGAAAAAGAGGAGGAATTGAGAATAATTGGGTAAGAATGAGTTAGGTACCTAATTGTACAACTTAAACTTTTTGTTTAAGGTTTTAGGGTTTAGGGTTTAGAGTTTGGGATTTTGGAGTTTGGGGTTTGGGTTTAGGGGTTTAGGCTTTAGGGTTTTAGGGTTTAGGATTTTGGATTTAGGGTTTTTAATATTTTTAAGGACTAAATTGGAATGTTTGGAAGAGTTTTGGGACACTTTACAATTTTATTTTAAGGATTTTAGACTAAAATGAGTGAAGATGATGAAAAAGAGAGTGAATTGAGAATAATGGAATAAAATGGGTCAGGGACCTAAAAGTGCAGTGTAAAAATGTTGAGGTGTCGCTATTTATCTGACGTGACACATTTTTTTTCTTTTTTTAAACATAAAGGGATCTGACGTGGACATAACGGGACACGTCAGCGCACAACGGGACACATCAACATCCGTTATGGCCACGTCAGCTTTTTGTAACGCCAATATGACGGAGGGACCAATTAGTTAGGCGTTTGCAAATTTCGGGGACCGGCTAGTACAATGCGTAAAATTTAAGGACCTATCTGTCATCGAGTCCAAAATTCAGGGACCGGGAAGTTAGTTTACTCATAAAAATAATAATATAAAATCATCTATATTATCTATATCTCTATCTGTACTATATTATATGCATGAGAAACCTACTGGTAGTCGATCATTTAAAACTATACTATACAATAAATTATTTTAAATATAATACATAAAAAAATATATAAATAAATAAAAAAATCATGCCCACGTTCTCATCAGACAAGCACATCATATCATATTGGATCTGTAGTAGTGGTTTGGAACTTGGAAGGAATGTACATCCATAATATCATGCCTACGTTTTCATCCCACCATTAGTGACTTTGTAATTTGTATACTAAATTTTCAATTATAATGTTATAAAAGTAATTTTATTTTTACAAAAAAAAATCAACTTTTAATTTAAAATTTACATTTTATAATTTCTTTTTATATTTTTTTGCATTTTTTTCTCTTTTCTTAATTTTATTTAACAATTTTGTTATGTATTTATATAAACCGTTACACAAACGAGCACGCAAAGTGCTCTAATATATAATATAGGTAGGAGGGTCGTCTCACTTAAAAAAACTATGTACTATACCTCATATTATCGTCATTTATATATTGTAGTTATGGTTTAAAAATTAACTTTCTAAAAAATAACTTCCTTCCCTAAAGAACGTGGAGCAGCATATGATAAAGAAATATATATAACTTTTTTTTTCTTTTTTTATATCAAATGAAGAGGTAGTACTTAAATTTTAAAATAATTAATTTGAAGCCACTTAATGTGGCTTGCATTTATACAAAATTATTTTAATGATTTACATACTAAAACAAAAGCTACTATATATAGTTGTTAAAAATTAAAGATGAATATTTTCATTAATTTTTTATATAATTATATATATATATTTATAATTTTTTATATTATTTTTAATTTTAAACTTTATATATATTTGGGTGCCCGTTAAAACACACAAAGTCCTTAGTATATATTATTGTTGTTTTCCATTTGATTAGGAATACCTTACCACAATTACAAATCATGCATGAATAAGGATGAGCTTGCAAATTTCAGGGAAGCGAATGAGCTTGGGTATAAGGAGTGGAACCAGGCTCCTGATGGCGTTAGTTCTCATTTGCTTTTTGATGCTATGGGCTTACTACCCCATGTGATATTGCTTGTTAAGTTTTGCTTTCTTTCCTTTGGGCTTAGGCCCCTTTTCCTCACCAAAAAATAAATATCATACAAGTACGAATAATAAATATAATAATAATATAAAATAAATAGAAGTAATTTGAACTATTTTATTCTTTTTTTATAGGTAAACTCAACTATTTTATTCTTTGATATTTGATATCTCAACTATCTTATATTCTTTTAAAATAAATAGATTTCAACTTTGATATTTAATATCTCAACTATCTTATCTTATATTCTTTTAAATAAATAGATTTCAACTTTGATATTTGATATCTCAACTATCTTATATTCTTTTAAAATAAATAGATTATTAAAATATTTATATTCCATGATATAACTATTTTATTATTTTTATAATTAAATTTATATATTTTTAAATATTTGAATATTATATTTAATTAATATATTTTATTAACAAATACATATATATTCAATTTTTAAATTAAAGTCTTTATTATTTTTAAATATTTTAAGTATACTGAATATTTTTAATTTTAAATAAAATTTTAATATGAATAATAATTCATTAAATATAAATAGTATAAAAATATTGAATAAAACCAATAGATACAAATTTGGATAACAATAAAAACATCCCGCTACTACTCATAATTACGTAAACCGTGTAACAATGGAATAGACTTCTTTTTTCAAAAACTACTTTCTGAGTTGACTTTGTCTAATTGACCACCTCAAATGGATAAAAAAAAAACACTCGTAAAAAATAACTCATTGTTTTGAACACATTTGTTTAACTATAAAACAAAAATAACAGAGAGAGATAATCAATTTTGTTTGTTTTTTGTTTTTTTTTTGCCTGAACCAACTTCGTTTGTTTAACTATAAAACAAACACGTTTGAAACCCAATTTGATCTTGTTTGCTGATAGTATTAATTAGACAAAGAAATGACTTGTCAAGGATAATACTGACTCAAAACTCGTTGCAGTCATACTTTTTTTGTTGAACAATACAATAAAACTAACAGAAAAAAGAAAAAAATAATAGAAGACAATCATCCCACACCTGAAGAGTTTGAGACCGTCGAAGATGTTAACCGTACAAAGATCAAGTAACCAAGAAAAGAGGATCGAGGCACAGAGACCCAACCAATGGGCACATCCTTCGAGAAACTACTTTGTCAACTAAAATGCTACAAGGTAAGAAAATCTGCTAAAAGCATAAACGATCACCAACAGATAACCAACAGGATCCCGACGAACAATCTTCATCAAAGTTGAACAAGCAAACTCAATTGAAGTATACATTCAGAGTATAGTAGATCTCCCATATACTCAAGAAGAGAAGAATAATAAAGAGGAGTGATATCTTCTGATGAAAAGAAATAATTATATCTAATATTTAAGAAAAGTAGAATAACTAATCAAAATTGTTCTCTTTGATTGATGGAAGAAGATGTTGGAAGTGGATAGTAGTTTTCTTTATAGATAGAGCAATTTTATGAGAGAGAAACACTCGTTGTCGTCAAACTTAAAATTAAAGAGTTATAGTTATATTTATTTGTTGAGACTAATGAGTAACAATTTTGAAAAAATATATAAGATCAAAATTTAAAAAAATAGATAAAACACTATATTATAACTTATTTTTACAATAAAAAACTATTATTACACTTTGACTTTTCTGTTATAAAAGAGCGAAAGCTTTATTATGAAATTATTTCAAAGATAATATAAAATATATTTACTTGTAAAATATTATAAAATATATTTCAATGATGTGAATGTATGAGTATAAAATATATTTCAATGATGTGAATGTATGAGTATAAAATATATATATTACTTGTATGATGATTTATTTCAAGATAATATTTACTTTAACATTCACATCATTGAGTTGTCTAATTGTTTTTTTGTGTCACATGAACTTCTCAAATTGTTCATTACGAGTTTTTTTTCTCATTTTTTTTTGTGTGTGCCTCAAGGCCTCGTGGTACCTATTTTATCACTCCAAAGTAAAGGAGACCAATCCAGTGCTGGAGGATATTTACATGTATCATTATTAATATGCCTACTATTTCGGTTATGGATAAGATAACTCTGTGTAAATTGGCCGGCAAGCCATAACTAGTGTAGGGCTAATTGACGAGTTTGGATCATTTAGAGTTCCTTTCCATGTATTTTTTTAGAGTTAGAGTAAAAATATGATATCATGAAATAAAAATATATAAAAACCAAATTTTCTCTTTCTCTCTCTTCTTTTCTCTTCCTTTCTCTCTCATACTCTACAAGAAATGTAGAGAAAGGAACTCTAGAAGATCCATTTCCCTAATTGACCCTCTCATGCCAGATTGCCAGGTACGTATCCCTTCTCCTTTCGGTCCAGTTTTATATGAATAAAAAAAAGAACGTAAGAGGGCAAAAGACTTTCTCGTGCCCTTAACGTTTGTGGTGATTTTCAGTTATGCCCCTAATGTTTCATTTGTGTCAGTTGTGCCCCCAATGTGAAACGTTAGTTTCAATTATGCCCCCAATTTTGACTCAATGCTGATGTGTCAATTTTTTTTACTTGTGTGTCAATTTTTTGTTCTGAATTGAATATGTGGCAAGATGACTGGATAAATAAAACATCCCTGATTTATTTTTTATTTACCATGGCATTTCCTACGTGATATAAGGCTTACGAAGATGAAGATGAAGATGTCAAAAAAATTTTAGGGTAGTCTTTTTTTTGTTTAGAGAATGTAAATCCACGTAGGAAATGTCATGGTGGATAAAAAATAAATCACGGATGTTTTATTAATTCAGTCATCTTGCCACATATTCAATTCAGAACAAAAAATTGACACACAAGTAAAATTTAGGGCATAATTGAAACTAACGTTTCACATTGGGGGCACAACTGACACAAATGAAACATTAAAGACATAATTGAAAATCATCGCAAACGTTAAGGGCACGAAAGGGTCTTTTGCCAAGGAAAAATTTATATCACATCTATACTATATTATATGTGTGAGGGGTGTTTTGGTCAAAATTAATTTAATTTTGAAATATTAAAAGAAGAAAAAAATAGTATAGGGAGTTGAATAACTTCACACTACTTTGATGGCTATCAAAAAAAATTTCTCACAACATCAAATAAAAAAATTATTATTAAAAAAAATAAAAATATATTATAAAAAAAATAATTTTCTATTAAAAATATAATAATTTTTTTAAAAAATATTTAAATTTTAATAATTATTAAATTTAAATTAATCTTTGATGCCGGTTAGGACATGCAAAGCACACTAGTTCCTTATATGTTTGTTATCAAGTTTTTCTATCGATATTTGACACGTAGTAAAATTTTTATATATGACAATAAAGAGAGAATATTAAACATTACTTTTTGTATAACCATTCATCGTAAAGAGAGAGTATAATTAAAATTTATAATAGGAAAAATTGATAGTAAACTAAAGAACTTTATATAAGGTTTTTTCTTAAAAAAAATTAAAACAATTTTTAAGACAATTGATGAATTTTTTCAATGATGAAAGAGACAATTTTAGAATTTTGATTTTGGATAAAAGATGTCAAAAAATACTTATTTGATCTTACAATTTTATATTAATGTTAATGTTAATGTTAATTATGTGCCAATTCAGCCTTACTGCTTTGTCAAAAAAAAAATAAAAAAAATTCAGCCTTACTGACAAAATATAATGATAAGTACGCAAATTTTGGTTACAACTTCTTTTTTTAAAGTTTAGATAATGTTGAGAAATCCGAAAGGGGTTTTATGAACTTTGTACTCCCCAAAAGAACGACTAAACTGAAACTTTTTCTTCTAGACTTAAGTGTATTTTTGGTCCTCTAACTTTTGCAAAGGTTTCAATTTGGTCTTTTAAATTTTTTTGTTGCAATTTTGATCCCTAACTTTTTTTGTTGCAATTTTAGTCCCTTAACTTTTGAAAACGTCTCATCATTGGTCCCAAGTGCACTTCTAAATCATAAAAATATCTCCGCATAATGGTCATTTTTTAATCTACTTCACTCATATTTGTCACATCATCAGTCAACTCAACCTGTTAGATCAGCACTAACGATAAATAATGGATAGAAAAAGTGCACTTGGGACCAACGGTGAGACATTTTCAAAAGTTAGGGGACTAAAATTACTACAAAAAAAGTTAAGGGACCAAATTGAGACATTTTCAAAATTTAGGAGACTAAAATTGTAACAAAAAAGGTTAGAGGACCAAATTGAAATCTTTACAAAAACTAAGAGACCAAAAGTGCACTTAAGCATTTTTTCTATATATATCTCATAGACTTTCGATACAAAATATCAGACCCTCTCTCAGACTTTCTATATATATCTCGGACTTTCACGTACTCTCTGTAGTCCCCATTCCTCAATCTCCAGTATTTAAACTCTGCGAGTTTCACTGTTTCACTCACTCACACTGAATCATACGTTAGATCAGCTTGGAGCTTGATTTACAGAAATGGCTATCCCTGTACCTAGTAGAATGCTATTCATAGATGGCGAGTGGAAAGAACCAGTTCTCAAGAAACGAATTCCCATCATCAATCCCTCCTCTCAAGAAACTATTGGTTTGATTTTCTTCTCCATTATTCCTACTCATCTTTTTCCGATCTCAACTCCATCAATTTCATTACTTCTCACTCTGATTGTAATTTGTAACCGATACTAACTTAATTCCTTTTACTTCGTTGCTGCTCTCATCATTTCTAATTTCATCACCATCAATTTCATTACCTCTCACTCTGATTGTAATTTGTAACCGATACTAAATTAATTCCTTTTACTTCGTTGCTGCTCTCATCATCTCTAATTTCATCACCGACTTACGAGTTCTTAATTTTGGCTTCTTCAGGGGATATCCCAGCCGCTACTTCCGAAGATGTGGAGCTTGCAGTGGCTGCAGCAAGAACAGCCCTCACCCGAAACAAGGGTTCAGATTGGGCAACGGCTTCCGGATCTGTTCGTGCTCGCTATCTCCGTGCGATTGCTGCCAAGGTAAGATTCGTTACTAGGGGCCTTTTATTTTGAAGTGTGGATGTGTGGATCAACAAGTGTTAATTTCCTGATCACAGATTACAGAGAGAAAGTCTCAACTAGCAAAACTCGAAGCAATGGATTGTGGAAAACCGCTGGATGAAGCAGCGTGGGACATTGTGAGTGTGACAACTGACATTTTGGAAAACAATGATTGTCTAGAGTACATGCTTGTTTATGTGTATGTTATACTTTCATCTAGGATGATGTTGCTGGTTGCTTCGAGTACTACGCTGACCTTGCTGAAGGATTGGATGCAAAACAAAAGGCTCCTATATCGCTTCCCATGGAAAGTTTCGAGTGTCATGTTCTTAAGGAGCCCATTGGGGTTGTTGGATTAATTACTCCCTGGTATCTGCTGCTTCTCTATTTAAAACTGTTCATGCGTTTGTGTATTTAGTTTTTCAGTATGCTTGCAAGCTGTGCACTAATTGTCATCCTATAGATTTTGCAACTTCATTTGTGGCTTTTGAAGTAAACTAAAAACTAGTGTCTATTTTGCATTCCGTGTAAGCTCTAATAGTTGCACTGGAAATTTTTATATAGCATGTTACGGTTTGGTTCTGTTTCATTCTCTTTATTGCTTAAGATCATCATCTAAATGAACTAATTGAGCAAAAGTATCAAACTCAATGTGTTTCTGTCATTGCTTAACTCTATTGTTCAGAAACTTCTCTTGGTGGCTTCTCACCAAATTGTTAGTCTTGATGGGTTGGTAGATGATAGATCTCTATATGGCATATCGCATCTCACACCTCATGCTCAACATTCAGAGGATGTGGCATTGTGGCAGTACAATTTAGAATTTGTTCTAATTTTTGGACTCTCCAGAGCTGTAAACTGCTCAATCTAAGTTGCCAATTATCTGATGAGTCATCATTAGTTAGTTTCTTCATCATTCCCTTCCATTGAACGAAACTGCTTACTTTTCAATGGGACATTAAAGTAAATGCTTATTTATTTGGAGATCAGTGTTCCCATAAACACTTGCAACTTATTTTGATAAAGCTATATTATATAAATGAGTTATTTTATAGGCAATTTGATAAGCTATATCATATAAACAAGTTATTTTTTTAAGCTATTTTGATAAGCTAAGTTATATATACAAGTTATTGTATAGGCTATTTTCAGCTTATCTTGAAAAGAAAATGTATTATCATGAAAATAAGCCGAAACAATTTATTTGAATCAGATGAGTCACTATGCTTAAGATCATACACAAGAAATTTTATTTCTGTGCTTATGGTGCTGCTGATTTTGTTGAACAAGCACTTAGCTGCTTATAAACTGTTGAGAATCATGAATCAATTAGTCAATCTTCATTTATTATGTTAGTTGGCTAGTATATTAATTAGGTGGTTGAGAGTTGTGTTTTGAATGTTCTAGGTGTTTTCTATGTGTATTTATATGTGAGCAAGCTTCATTGTAATGTATCAATCAATCTAATATTATTCAATGAAATCTATTTTCAAAATATATGCCATCCAAGGAGGCAATGGTGTTGGATCTCAATTGCTTTTGCAGCTGAGTGATGTGCCTTGGCGTCCTGTCATAAATCTCAACTAGCAGGAATGCTGTGTACTAATTAATTTAGCCTTCGTCTGGTGTAGTTCCTGCATAAAGAGTTTAGGGGTATGCTTAGGAATTTGATAAGTGTGCATTCATAGCCCTTTTTCGTTGCTGCAACAATGCTAAATTGCTTGTGAACTGTTGTCAATGGCCAATTACATGATGATTTTAATTTTTTGATTTAGGAATTATCCTATGTTAATGGCTACATGGAAAGTCGCTCCTGCTCTGGCTGCTGGTTGTACTGCAATATTAAAGCCTTCTGAATTGGCATCTGTGTATGTCCTCATCAACCAGTGAGAACTTCCTTCTTTGCTACATCAGTTTTTCATGCTGTACAATTTCCAATTTCAGGACCTGTTTGGAACTTGCTGATATCTGTCGAGAAGTTGGTCTTCCTCCTGGCGTCTTAAATATTCTCACTGGATTAGGCCCTGAAGCTGGTGCTCCCTTGGCTTCCCATCCCCATGTGGACAAGGTGAAGTTGTCTTTAAATTGTAGAAAATTGAAATAACATGGAGCTTTATCTTTTTCTATCTCTTGCATGTGTTGTTACTATGAGATTTGAGTTAGCAAATCGACTGTGCCGTCATCTTGATATTTAAGTTGTCGGCAGATTGCCTTTACTGGAAGCTCTGCAACTGGGAGCAAGATTATGACGGCTGCTGCTCAACTGCTCAAGGTATTTTTGGAACATTGTTATCTGTAAATTAAGTACAGTTCATATTGTCATTTTGTGATGTGCAATTTTTGGTTCATTCACAGCCTGTTTCGCTAGAGCTTGGTGGTAAAAGCCCAATTGTTGTTTTTGAGGATGTTGACCTTGATAAAGGTTAGTAACATTTGAATTGTAGCTAATTACTCAGGACAACACAAATGAACTTTTGCAGAGATAATTATTGATCCATCATTCTCTATGTTTTGAACAGCTGCTGAGTGGACAGCCTTTGGCTGCTTCTGGACAAATGGTCAAATATGCAGTGCCACTTCCCGTCTTATTCTACATGTGAGTTTAGTCAAAGCATCACAAATGAGAACTAGTATTTGGAGTTCACTTCTCCTTTTTCTTCCCCCTCTTTTCCTGAACATATGGGAATGGAGTTTGGTCTGATCTTTTGATATATTATGTTGACCTTCATTTTGGTAATGTTAGATACGTTTATTGTTTCAGGAAAGTATAGCGGAAGAATTTTTGAATAGACTTGTGAAATGGATCCAAAACATCAAAATTTCAGATCCCTTGGAAGAAGGTTGCAGGCTAGGCCCTGTTGTCAGCGAAGGACAGGTATCCTTGTAGTTTCTGATTTATGTAGATTCTTTTAAATGTGCCTTCAACTTAATACCCCCATTCCCCCTCCCAAAAAAAAAGACCCTCCTCCATTCACTATTATTATAGTAATATAATGGCATTTTCTAGGTAAAAAGGAAATTTCATCCTGCATAGGGCTTACGCATTTGTTTATTATTAGTTATTCACTGCTAATTTGGAAGGAAATGATTATAAGTTGAAATTATTTTGTAATTTTACTGTTGATGTAAGATCCTTATTTTTTTTTTTTGGTAAACTGTAAGATCCTTATTTGAATAAGTGGCATGTGGAGCATTTCTTTTCTCAATTGGATTCTTGGCCATATTGTTTGATTTTTGTTTTGGTGACTGACAAAAACTATTAAAACTTTACCCTGAATATTATATTTGGCATGACTGGGCTTCTAGTCTTGTAGCTAAAAACTGCATTAATTTAAGCAATTATTAGTCTTGAACTAAGATGATGCTATGTCTAACATTTGGATTATATGTTCAGTATGGGAAAGTATTGAAATTCATTGAAACTGCCAAGAGTGAGGGTGCAACAATTTTAACTGGTGGGTCTCGCCCAGAGGTATGACAACTCCATTTTGTATCAATTCTCACTCTCAGTTCTGTATTCTTTTATCTTAATGTTCGGGTGATTTTTCAAATTTAATGGCAGCATTTAAAGAAGGGATTCTTCATTCAACCAACTGTTATAACTGATGTGACTACTTCTATGCAAATTTGGAGAGAAGAAGTTTTTGGACCTGTTCTCTGCGTAAAAACGTTTAGTAATGAGGAAGAAGCTATTGAGCTAGCAAATGACACCCAGTGAGTTGATAGTTGTTTGCAAGCTGATTTGTTTCTCTTTCATCTTTAAACTTTTTTCCTCTACTTGTGGATTGATATTAAATTTTATGTACTAATGATTTTTGACAGTTATGGATTAGGTGCTGCTGTAATATCAAATGATCTTGAAAGGTGTGAACGGATAACCAAGGTGAGAATGGTTACAGATTATCATTTAAAAGTGATCAAATAGTTGTATTTAATTGTGTTCTTGAACAAATTATCGTGCTCCTTCACAGGCTTTTCAGGCTGGGATTGTTTGGGTCAATTGCTCTCAACCATGCTTCTCTCAAGCCCCATGGGGAGGCAAAAAGCGTAGTGGCTTTGGTCGTGAATTAGGAGAATGGTATGGTTCTGTTTCTAATTTGAAAGTCAATATGGACTTTTCCTTTAGTTTGGATAAGGGACAGCTATGACACCTTAATCTCAAGAAGATAGTTCTAAATGATAAATAGTTCAAGCATATCAGGATACAACATAGACAAATATAGACACATAGCAATTAATTTTTCCTGGTCGGAACTTGCAGTAAAACAGAATGAAGGTGAAAAAAAAAGGGTGGCATACTTGAAGTCCTTTGAGAAAATATATATTCACATCTCTGATTCCTTTATTCTCAAATTTAAAAACATAGCAATGTTTCCTGACGCGTGTCTCATGACATGAAACTTTATTGGAGCATCAGTGTCTCAATTTGTTGGTGCATTTGAATTTTCAGGGGACTTGATAACTACGTGAACGTGAAGCAAGTCACTCGATATATCTCTGATGAACCGTGGGGCTGGTATACAAATCCTTCAAAGCTGTGAATGATAGCCATGTGTATAATGATAATAAATTGGGGTTCTAGCCTTCTAGGTCAGTCCTATGCTAAATTGTGAACTCAGGGAAGACAAAATTTGAAATGTACGAGGCATAAATGGTTTGTGGTCATGTTTTTATTTGACGTTGCCACGCATCCTGATAGATATTTCTGTACTATATAGTGTTCATTTAAGAAATCGAAAGCATTTTAGCTAAGCAGAATGGGAAAGCGAAGTCGCATATTGTCATGACACTTGCCCGGCGTAGTATAAAGAAGTATTTAACTGATGCAGTCATTTTATGCCTGAATACTGTGCCTCAATTTAAATAAATTTGTATAAATTTGTTTGCATAAAAAACTTTCAAGTAACAAAAAACTTTTTTGACAGAAGGATGTTCATACAGACACAACAAATCTTCAATATTTGAGGTGATAGATTAATGTAAGGAATCTAAACCGTACCTGAACTGAACTCAAATCCATGTGTCATAAGACATGAACCTGCATAGAACGATTGGAAGGAAGGAGCAGAGCACAACCTGCTTAGACTACCTCGGAACAACTCTTACAAGTCCTCCTTCACTCTACCTTAAGTCCATCCTTAACCAACCATCACCACCTCTCTTCTATTTATAGAAGAGAATTATGATTATAAAATTAAAAGTGGCGTAGCGGATAACAAATTGTTAGTTAGGCAAAACACCCTTTTGTGCCTTTAACGTTTGGGTGATTTTCAGTTATGCCCCTAACGTTTCATTTGTGTCAGTTGTGCCCTCAATGTGAAACGTTAGTTTCAATTATGCCCCCAATTTCAATCATCCACAAAAAAAAACACCATTTTCGCACGATTTGAGCTCGATTTTGATCAGATTTCATATGGGTACTCATTTTCGACTTCTAAGGATCATTTTGCACATGGAAATTTTGAGAAAAATGCTTCGTTTTGCTGCATTTCGTTTTGGTCCTTTTTGGGGTTCATATGGTCCGATTTTCTTCGGATTTGGGGCTATTTTAAACTTAATCTTTTAAATTGATCCAAGGAATCAAGTTTGTGATGTCCGAAAATTAAAACCCGTATGAAATCTGATCAAAATCGAGCTCAAATCGTGCAAAAATGGTGTTTGTTTTTGTGGATGATTGAAATTGGGGGCATAATTGAAACNTAGGTATCCACAAATGAATGATGCTGTATATTTTATTTAGGTCAAACGGTCATTTTGGTCCTAAATGTATATATTCTAATGTTCATTTTGGTCTATTATGTTTCAAAATGTTCAAATTGGTCCTAAATGTTAACAAAATGGTTCATTTTGGTCTCAAACTATTGAATTTGGTCATATTTCTCTCGTTTCTCATTTCAAATTCAAATGACTTGTTAAAAGGAACTCGTAATTCTAAATTTGTCGCATTCAAATTTGAAAGAGAGATATAATTAATTTTGCTTGTTTGACCATGAAACGAGTGATCTACTTTTAATACCAATTTGACCTCGTTTGCTGAAGGCCACAACTGGGTAGAGAAAGTACTCTTTTAGAATAATATGCAACTCTAAATTTCTCAAGTTTAAACTTGAAACGAGCCATATCCAATAATTTGGGATCAAAACGAAACATTTTGCTAACATTTAGGACCAATTTGAATATTTTAAAACATAATGGACCAAAATGAACATTAGGGCATACATTTAGGACCAAAATGACCCTTTAACCTCTTATTTATTTATTTCATTTTGTGGACCATGTTAGAATGGGCCTTTTGGTTTTAAGTCCCGCCCATATAATTGATGTTCCTTTTGAAAAACCTGGCGGGTCCTTGTGATTTGTGAAGCAGCACCAGCACCACCACCACCACTAGCAGAGCATGGCCTTCGGCTTCATCAGCACCTAACACTGCTTTCTTTCACTCTCCCATAATCCATGGTTTCCAAAGAGACTTGCAGAAGCGAGCTTCGCGTCGCGGTTCGTCAACTCAGTGATCGTTGCCTCTATTCTGCCTCCAAATGGTACTCAACCCCCCCAAACCCTAAAATGCTCCTCTATCATCTTACTCTCTCTATCTCTAAATGCACTTCTCAAGCAGCGAATAAGACTTGAAATTCAAAATTTGAAATTCAATTATTTTCATTTTTCTGTCTTCGGATCTTTTGATGGAGTAGGGTAAAAAGCCTTTCTGCTCCGTTTTGTAGCCAATTAAGTTTGGAAGCATCCCAAATTTTGCAGAAATAAAAGAAGGAGCAATAGGATATAAAGTTGCTAGTTTTCATTTTAGTTTATTTCGAGTGCGTTCTAATTTGCAGGGCGGCGGAACAACTGGTAGGCATTGAGCAAGACCCAGCGAAGTTCACTCCTTCAAACACCAGATTCCAGCGTGGGAGCTCAAGCATACGCAGGAGATACCGCACTAATGAGATAACTACGACTCCCATTGCTGGTGTTTCATATGTTACCACTCCTCTCATGGAGGAAGATGACCTGGTAGATGATGATTTTTACCTTTTGGCCAAGTCTTATTTTGATTGTCGAGAATACAAAAGAGCTGCGCACGTGCTTCGTGATCAAGTTGGAAGGAAATCTCTTTTCTTGCGCTCTTATGCACTGTATCTGGTCAGTTATGTTCTTTTCAATAATTATCATTTGGATTTTGTCTTAGTTTAGCAAGCAACAGCAGGTTCTAGTGCACTATAGAGTTGGATATTTTCATAGAGGACTAGGAGGATCTAATCAAATATTCATCTGGGTTGTCATGATTTGTCACTACTGCTTCCCTTGGTGTATTTCTAATTCAGTTAATCAACATTAGAGGAAACAGAAAATTTATTCTAGGTCTGTAGGACTAAAGCATAAGATACTACAAGTATGTAAGTTCGCTTTCTTGACAAGTCAATATCATTGCAGTAGTCATGACTCATGAGTTGTCTTGAAGATAAATAAATTCAAATTATGCACCAAAGTGTTTCTTCACTTTCCTGCAAATATCTGTATGTCTATTCTCTGATGCATTTATTTCAATATAACTAATTTGCGTGATATCAATATGAAGATAGACAAAGGCATACTTCTCAATTCTAGTGATCTGTTGGAATTTTAGGTTGTCTCTAATTTTTATTCTGGGTTTTTTGGTTCACACAGGCTGGAGAGAAGCGAAAAGATGAAGAGATGGTGGAGCTTGAGGGATCTCTTGGTAAGACTGATGTTGTGAATAAAGAACTGGTTTCGCTGGAGCGGGAGTTGTCAACACATCGCAAGAATGGCACACTTGACCCATTTGGGTTGTACTTATATGGTCTTGTGCTTAAACAGAAAGGCAATGACAGCGTTGCACGTGCTGTTCTTGTGGAATCTGTGAATAACTACCCTTGGAACTGGAATGCCTGGTCTGAGCTGCAATCCTTGTGTACGACAATTGATGTCTTGAACAGTCTTAATCTCAATAATCACTGGATGAAGGATTTTTTTCTCGCTTGTGCTTATCAAGAATTAAGGATGCACAATGAGTCTTTAACTAAATATGAACATTTACAAGGAACTTTTGGTTATAGCAATTATATACAGGCTCAAATTGCAAAAGCCCAGTACAGTTTGAGGGAATTTGATCAAGTTGAAGCAATATTTGAAGAACTGCTGAGAAATGATCCTTACAGAGTGGAAGACATGGACATGTACTCCAATGTGCTCTATGCTAAAGAATCTTTTTCTGCTTTGAGCCACCTTGCCCATAGAGTAAATATGACTGATAAATACAGACCTGAATCTTGTTGTATCATTGGGAACTACTACAGTTTGAAGGGGATGCATGAAAAGTCAGTTGTGTATTTTAGGAGGGCCCTCAAATTAAACAAAAACTATTTATCTGCTTGGACACTCATGGGTCATGAGTTCGTTGAGATGAAGAACACCCCTGCTGCTGTGGATGCCTATCGTCGGGCTGTAGATATAGACCCCTGTGATTATCGTGCCTGGTATGGACTTGGTCAAGCATATGAGATGATGGGTATGCCTTTCTATGCTCTACATTACTTCCGGAAATCTGTGTTCTTGCAGCCGAATGATTCTCGGTTGTGGATCGCAATGGCTCAATGTTACGAAACCGAACAGCTCCACATGCTTGATGAGGCAATTAAGTGTTACAGAAGGGCAGCAAATTGTAATGACGGCGAAGCAATTGCTCTTCACCAGCTAGCTAAGCTGCACTCTGAGTTGGGGCGTCCTGAAGAAGCCTCATTTTACTACAAGAAGGATTTGGAGAGGATGGAAGATGAAGGGAGGGAAGGACCTAACATGGTTGAGGCTTTGCTTTATCTTGCAACATATTTTAAAGCTGAGAAAAGGTTTGAAGAAGCGGAGGTGTATTGTACACGTCTTCTGGATTATACTGGTCCGGTAAGTCAAAGTTATTCTACACAGTTTTCAATTTTGAAACAAGTTTTATGAAATGATTTAATGATTTAATTCTTTGTTCTGCAGGAAAGAGAAACGGCGAAAAGTTTACTGAGGGGGATGGGAATGGGATCATCACAATCAGGTCTCCCCTCGATGGATATTGAGCACTTCCCTCCTTAATTTCACCCGTACTAAACAGGGAAGTTATTCCTGTTTTGGTCTTATTAGTTTTTTTTTTCCTTCATTGTGAATCTACTTTTCCTTTCGGAGTGAGAGTATATTGAATAGATTTGAGCATTGAGTGTCATGTATGGTATGACTTGAAGTTGAAGGCATGCTCAGTTTTGTAAAACATATACCCACATTTGAGGTGATGTTACCAAGAAGCACCAAAGAGCATCCACCTGCATGAATAGAAATGTCTCTAATGAATCACAATTTAAACGGAAACTTATGCAAGAACGAATAAAAGAAAAAGATTCTGCAATAAACCTCAAATATCCAAGAAAAACTTACAAGAGTACTTATGTTGCTATTTATTGGCAACCCATGTACTACAGTGCTCCATATTTGTTGCCACCCATTGATGAACTGCATAAATTGATCCAACCAAGTTAAAGCATCAAGCAAATACCAACACATATAGAGTCATCAATTCAATGATAGGGTAATTTTCTTAAGTAGGTCTGAGTGTTGCGAGTACTCTTGGTGATTCAGTGACTATGAAGTTAGACAAAATCTTTCAATCAAACTTTTTTGATTTTGATGAAAGCCTTTTCAGGGATTTCAATCAGCATAAATGAGATATATAGGACAAAAATTATTCTCTGCTGAATATTTCCATCCCCTGTTTCTTCAGTAGTTTACTGAATCTACTATTAAGTTCAAGTGACTATGAAGTCATTTAATTAGCATAAATCAGATAAATAGGACAACAGTCCTGTCCCTACAGAACTATTATAGCCCCGTTTTCTTCAGTAAGGATTCTATTCATTGCTTCATCGCTAAAAACAGGGATTCACAATATATACATATATATACTAGGGCATCAGAAGGTTGAAACATACAGTATTTATTCTCATTTCCCCTCATTCTTTTTTTTTTTTTTGAAGAAAGAAATATCGGTATGAAGGGAAAATAATATGTATGCCTAACCACTGCCTAATCACAATAGAAATAACAATTTAACAGTACATAAACTGACCAATCAGGGACCCATAATATGTACCATAAGGGATGTGTCCACCCCATTCAATATAAAAATAAATTAACAATCATATTCACCTCTCATAATCAATTTTAACTAGAAAAACAAACTTTTGCTTTTGTGTAAATGATAGAAAGATTTTCAATTTAGCATGCATAGAAAACAAGACTGAGGAAAGTTCAGTTGGGAAATACTTCAGTTAGCAGATGGTTTCACCAAGTCTTTATCTCAGCCTCATTTTCACAATATAATGGCCAAGTTGGGACTGATTTGTAATCCCTCCCAACTTGAGGGGATATAGAATATAGTTAGAAGTTAGTTGGGAAATATTTCAGTTAGGTAGAGTTCAGTATTTTTGTTATTCAGTTAGGTCCTCTGTATTAGTTTTCTGGTTGTAAGTATTCGTCTATGAATACCCATGTAGTGATACTTCATCAATTAATGAGATTCATTCATTTTACACTTGTTTCACTAAGATCACGATATTCAAAGGCTAGCCAAAGTATACAGTACGAAGTCAAATAAACTACAATTATGCATGTAATATATACTATGAAAAGAAGAGAAATAGCTTCAAAAACTACAGTACATAAGCAGCACCTGTCTTACTTACAATCACATGACCTGAGACAAGATATTGCAAAGAGAACATTTATTGTTATAAACAGCAGCATACCGTAGAGTCCACAACAAACCATCTCACCGCACCCGTCGCTAGGTGATCAAAAGTATCGGAATTAATGCACTATAGTGGTGCAGTTCGAGTCGATCTCTTGAGGAATTTTTGTGTAAAGTTTAAATGCAAACGATACCAAGTTATCACTAATCGGGTGAAAGCGAAGAAAATTTGTTCTTTAATTGTTTGTCTATGACCTAAAACAATAATTAAATCAAACAATAATATTTTTGGGGTTTTTGATTAAAAGACCGAATTGAAAGACAATAAGAGTTAACAGATTAAGCAAGTTGAGAGAGTACCTGACAGAGCAATTGGATTAAACAATCATCACTAATAAAGATAAATGGAGCATCTCACACAAATCATCTTAAGGTAGTCATTAATAACTCAATGACCTAGGTTAACAATATTATCATGAAAATACCTTAAACAAGATAAATCATAACAAGTACCGAAAACCTTCATTAAATTAATGATAAAGAAGATCAAGAAACATAATCTTTATAACAAATACCATTGTCAAAGCTATATACCTATAATTATAACCAAACTAGCATAGACTCAAGGGTTACAATCAAGATATAATTAAACAAATAAAATCAAGTTTCTAATCAAGAATCAGAATTCACAAATAGTTCTCAGGTCAAACTAAAATCAAGAACAAATAAGTAAAACCCTAATTCTAGTGTGAGAAAAACTCCCTAATGGTGAAACCCTAGTTCATGCTTTGCTCCAATGCTCCTCCGGGTATGAGTGTTTAGCCGCTCATGGTTGACAGATGAATAACTTCAGAGTTAGTTGCCATGATTCCATGAAAAGCTTCACAAGATGATCAAAATCGCTAACCGAGATACGGAATATGTAAAACTCTCTCTAAACAAGTGTGTCCCTCAAACTGACCTCCAGACCTATCATATATGAAATTTTCGGCCTATCCCAAGAAAATCTAGGTCAAAATCATCAAAATCGAGCTTGGGCCTAATTAATTAAAATTAGTCGCGGATCATGCCGCGGCCTTCTCCACGACTTACTCCATGGCATGATCTGGAAAATTATTGAAACTGTGCGATTTGGTCTCTGACTTTTCTCCAATGATCCTCGGGTCTTCCTTTGAGTATTCCAATGCATTGGACTCCCTTTTAAACCTATCAAGACATCGAGAAGCTATGCGAATTCTCAGGGTAAAAAGGTCAAACAAATAATAAAGATTAAACCCGAGAAAAACCGCACTATTAGTCACAAAATTATCTAAATAAGCATGAAATCTCAAGGCATATATTTTATCATAAAAGGACATAAAGGCATGCAATTGAATCCCAAATGAATATAAAATGTCCTAAAATGTATGATAAAATATGGTCAGATCACCATCATAAGCACGCTCCAGATTTGCAGACAAAATCAAAGTAAATTCTAATTAAGGAAATCTTAATCAAGTTGTTTACTAAAAATTAACAAATTATTAATTAGTAAACCAAGAACTAAAACACACTATTACTTGTTTTTCAATTTTATCAATAAACTTAAAATTAGTTTAACACTATCAAACTCACTGGCCTATGACAATAAAAGTCATTGTTATATACATAAAACTAAATCAATCCCTTCTTAACAATATACACACTGTAATTTAAAGCAAGTCATCAGCATGTATCTGAGTACTGATCCTAGTGGATGAAGCCAAAATTTGAAAGTCATGAATCCTATTATACTTGCGGTAACAAATAAATGATTACATGTAGAAAGACATTCTTGGATAGAATGATCCCTTCACGATGTATTTCGATGGCAATACATATATAGTATAGGCTAAAATGACATGCTTTTTAAGATTATATATACACCACCCATTGTTTTTGTTGGGAAAAAATAATAATATTAAAAATAAAATAACATTTTCCCTTGAGAATAACCAGAGAAATAAGATGAAAAAACACAATCACAACACAAGAGAAATTAACGTGAAAACCCCAAACCGGGGAGAAAACCACAACCGTTGCCCGGAGACAACCAGAGAAAAATTATATGAAAATTTTTATATCATACAATACTCTCTCAACCCATATCCCCAAGTACACCCACACTCTCCAAAGCCAGTATTTAAACACACCTCACACCACTCTCCAACACGAGAATAAAGAGGCAAATATTAAATGAATCTCACATCACTCTAGAACAAGAGAATGAAGAGACAAATAATAACACACCTCACACACCTCTCAAGAACAAGAGAATAAAGAGGATACAAAGTCAAATACAAACTTAAAGTGTGTTACTTGATTCTCCTAAAGACCTTTGGGCTCCTTTTAATGTGAATTAATTTTTAAGCAATATCCCAACAATCTCTACCTTTATTGAAAATTACCACATAACTTCATTGTCAACACGGAACAATTATAGCTCTTAAACCAAGAACTATCACACTCCATCGTAAAAGTGTATTCACTTAGAATAAATCGATTCTAAGAATTTTACCTCAGCACATGTCGAAAAACCTTGTTGAGACTTTATGGTGTCCCTTCCATATTGGCTTTCTTGGAAGTTCCTCAACCATCGACATAACTCCACCACACATCTTGCATTAACGCCAACCAATGCCCATATGCAACTGTAGACCCACTAACATTGACTCATCATCTTCCATGGTAACGCGAAAACACCATGAGGATACTCCACCTGATGTTCAAACAAGATCATCTTCTCCCACAACAAGAGAGACAAGGTTAGCGTCTATCTTGGAGCCATTTGCCTGCTCCTCCTGGACAATTTTTCAACATGATCAAACTTTTCACAATTTCACTTGTGTAACCCCGATTGTATCAATACATCCTTGACTTGCACTTGCCACAAGCCAAAACTGATCATTCCATCAAACTTCTCTACATCGATGCTTGAAACTTTCAACATTGCAACTGTATACTGAAAAAGAACAAAACCAGCAAGCACACACTACCAAACTTCCTTTCAGTAACCCAGCAATAACCAAACAACCAAAACAATTCTCAAGAAAAAACATGATAATTCCTTTTTTGATGTGGAAGATCAGACAACACTACAACCACAGAGCATACTCAGAAATTACTCCACCGAACCATAAGGCTCTGATACCACTTGTTGGGAAAAAATAATAATATTAAAAATAAAATAACATTTTCCCCTTGAGAATAACCAGAGAAATAAGATGAAAAAAACACAATTACAACACAAGAGAAATTAACGTGGAAACCCCAAACCGGGGAGAAAACCACGACCGTTGCCCGGAGACAACCAGAGAAAAATTATATGAAAATTTTTACATCATACAATACTCTCCCAACCCATATCCCCAAGTACACCCACACTCTCCAAAGCCCATATTTAAACACACCTCACACCACTCTTCAACATGAGAATAAAGAGGCAAATATTAAATGAATCTCACATTACTCTAGAACAAGAGAATCAAGAGACAAATAATAATACACCTCACACATCTCTCAAGAACAAGAGAATAAAGAGGATACAAAGTCAAATACAAACTTAAAGTGTGTTACTTGATTCTCCTAACGACCTTTGGGCTCTTTTTAAAGGCGGGTCACTCATTCCACCTTTCAATGTGAATTAATTTTCAAGCAATATCCCAATAGTTTTCCAATTATACTAAGTCATATACTACTGAGTTGAAGAACCTAATTTTTATTAAATAGGCTTGACTCGGTTGGGTGCTTTACATGAACATAAATCAAAATTCTGAATTTTAAGCATATGTGGTACAGAAAAGATGACATCTTTGTTTATTTATTTAATTGAGTAAAATAACTTTCCGGTCCCTGATTTATGCACTTGCTGACAGATAGGTCCCTGAATTTTACCCATTGTACTAGCCGGTCCCCAAATTTTGCAAACGCCTAACTAATTGGTCCCTTCGTCATATTGGCGTTACAAAAATGCTGGCGTGGCCATAACGGACGCTGATGTGTCCCGTTATCGCCACGTCAGATCCCGTTATGTTGAAAAAAAAAATTTGTGCCACAGATAAATAAAGACACATCAGCATTTTTGTAGTGTATTTTCCGATCCTTCACCAAAACGCACGTTTTGGTCCTAGCTAACCTAAACTCTCACCCAACCACATACACAACTCAATTTCTCACTCACCCAAACCCACACATACTCGACAAACTCTCACCCAAACCCAATCTCACTCACGCACCATCTCGCACCCAAATCTCACCCAAATCGCACCATCTCGCACCCAAACCCAACCACAATCGCACCCAACCCTCACGCACCCCACGGTCGAACCCCTGCTCGAACGAACCCAAACCCACACCACAATCGCACCCAACCCACAAGGCTAACGAACCCAAACCCTAATTGCACCCCAACCCTAACCATCACCGAACCCAAACCCTAACGAACCCCAATCCTAACCATCGTCGAACCCAAACCCTAATCGAAGAAATCAAAGCTGAATCGGAGAAATATTTGGTATTCTGTGTTCGTTTGGTTGAAGGGTAATGGAAATTTGACACTTTCGGACCTTGGAGCCCTAATTTATGTTTTTTAAGTTCTGTTTGTATGATTTGTAAAGTAATTATTGTTGGATTCAATGTCATTGTTATTGTATTGAGCAAAAAATTTCAGATTCTCATTGTTGTATCTATTGTTTGATTTACTATATGT
Source organism: Chamaecrista fasciculata (assembly GCA_003254925.1). Taxonomy (NCBI): domain Eukaryota; kingdom Viridiplantae; phylum Streptophyta; class Magnoliopsida; order Fabales; family Fabaceae; genus Chamaecrista; species Chamaecrista fasciculata. The sequence goes on along the minus strand of QANZ01052726.1, from coordinate 88,422 downwards.
AATAATTACTTGATGCTAATGGAATTCAGCTTTTGAAGTAGTTATGACTAACGAGATAGATTAAGCTTGAGGAGGTTGCAAGCTAGTATACATACACCACCCCTCTTTTTTTTTTCCCCAAAGAGAAGTGATATCCAAAATTACTGAAAAGTCTAGTGAAATAAACTGATCATAGCTAAAACCCTTCATTTAGTTTCATTAAAAGCTGCAATGAAGATATTGGTAACGGTTTTTCTTGCTCATGTTTAGCTTTAGCTCAACAGATCATAGCTAAGTGTGTGGACTAGAAGAAACCAAGTTGAAGGTAGTATCGTGGAAATTCATAGATTTGCATGAATGAAAGTATGAAACGAAACTGTAATTTATAGCTTTTTTTTTTTTTTTTCATTTTTCATTGTGAATATACTTTTCCTTTCGGGGTGAGAACATTGAATAGATTTGACTGATCAAGCAAGAATCTTGTCAATGGATTTGAGCATTGAGTGTCATACTGTCATATATGGTATGGCTTGAAGTTGAAGATTTATTAGATTGTCACAAGCTGTTGTGCAGATCATGCGATCTTATTCCCATTTAAGCAATCATTATACCAACAGGCTAGATTGAGAAATTTTATAGCCTGAAATTTAGGTAGATTACTACCATCCATCGTAGAATGGTAATTAAATTGAACGTGACAGTGCTAATTAAAACGTAGCATCGAGAACTGGATGCTTTAAAGGACTATTAATGTTGCTAGAGTGTCTGAACTCTGGTAAATTGATTTGATAGTTGGTTCTCTGATGATACAACTATACAAGAATAATCTGATAATGGCTTAGGGTTTTTTCTGACTAGCCTCTAACCTGAAGGAAGCAACATAACCTTGGTTGCTAGGATCTTTTGAATAATTGTTTTTTTTAATTATTTTTTAAAAAATCAATCGTTAATACAAGTTTACAACTTATCATTCATCCCAAAAAGTATTGTTCTTTAAACTGATATTCGCAATTTAAAGTTGAATATTTATTTCAATAAACTGAACTAACCCTCAGTGTGCAAGAGTGATGCGTTTGGACCTAGGAGCACAAGAGAAAGAAATAAAAAGTGAAAAGACATACAGAATTGAAAAAAAAAAATATCTATTGATGGTTTCACGTCTCTTGTTCATCTACAATGTTTTGTACCTATCACTCGCTGGACTCCCTTTGAGTTTTCACTTCAAAAGACATATAGTAAATCTAGACATCTAGTAGTTAACCAACCACCTGCTTCTGTATACAGTACATAGCCATTGGAGTTGGATAGGAAAAACAATTGCTACGGCTTGAAAACAATGGCATTTGAATAGGAAGCACATCCTTGGTCTCTGATAAATGTTAAGATCCATGGTTAAAGCCCACACCATATACAAGAACAATCAAAGGCTTTTCTCACTAGGTGGGATTGGCTATAATCTAGTGACGTGAAAATGTGCACAATATGTATGTGTGACTTTGGTTAAAGCCCACACCACATAACATAGCAAATCTGTACCCCAAAAAGTAACCAAGCAAATGTGCACAATATGTATGTGACTTTGGAGCTTTTGGCTAACTCTAGCCACAACATTAACTTCTAAACGTAACTTCTACGAGTCTTGGAGCTGAACCCGGTCTCGCCAGGACCCCTTTCGCTTGGCTAGAACCTGAAAGCAGGATGGAATGTTAAATCATATATCAAGCTTAATCAGTTAACCATGTCCATTATGACATAAATCCCTTACAGATTCACTTAAGAGGCTTGAGACAAGGCCTTTTCTCTTGTCATCCTTCTCGTTGTCCTCCTTTTCAGGTTCACTGTCTGAAACTACAGGAGGTGGAGCTGCTGATGTGCCAAACATTGCTTCATCATGAGCAGCTTGGATTTGTTCCTCCCTTCTTGCCTTCATGATAAAATTCATGCATTAATTCAGAACTGTATGATACTATTCAGTTTTTCAAACTAGATAAAGGATTCAAATCAAGAAGGAACCGAATTAACTATCCATATTATAATACAAGATGATGGAGATACCTCTACTGCAGAAAACCGGAAACTCTGCCCGATGTGCTTTACTAAGGATGCATCATCTTCAGCAACTGTAGATTGACAAGGAAATGTAAAACCATTTCTATTAGATCAAGCTAAATCCACCATCATTCATACTGAATTTTAAATAACAATAAAGCTAGTGTAGATGCAATACGGACATGAACAGATCAACCATGCAATGATGCAAAACATCAGATAATTGATTATTAAATTGGAAATAATTACGTCAATCAAAATTGAGAAATCTTAACAGGAAAATGCTTCAATCTGCACATAATAGATTGCATAAATCCTCACATTACCAAGTAAACCTCTGGGATGAAAATTAATACATAAAAATGACGAATTTAAAAGGTACATGTATTTTAGTGGCTTCCGCCTGGAGAACAATCACCTAACATAACATATAATACTTCGAGCTCCAAACAGATTAAGAGCAGAGAAGAGGACGATGTAGAAACCAAGAATTCCCACAAAAACATTAAGGATAACAGTATTGCCAAAGAAGTCTAACCTTCAACTTCCTCATCATCAAGAGGGGCATCCTTATTGAACTCAAATCGTTCCCAGCCAACACCTTTTTCTGAGTCCTTTTCGGCTGCATAAAGATTTAGATCAGAAAAAACAAATTACAGGAAGGATAAAGCATCTTATTTTGCAACGCTAATAGGGAAGAGAATAATTTCACCCACATCCAAAGTAAGAATTTTTTAAGACATATTAAATATTAATTAACTTGACCAAGTTCACCAGACACTTGGACCTAAATCAGTTTTTGTACCATATCATCATTGCTACAAGCCTACAACAAGAGAGCATGTGTGTATCAACATAGTAACCTTTTGAAAACTATTTTGAAGCCGTTAATCATAAAACGACAAACTAATGCAGGAACTACCAATTACTGAATCAGAGAGGAAACAAATCAATTGAATATCTCACACAAAGCTACGCATACACAGATAGCACTTTGAAGTCTAAAGATCTATACACTTACAAGTTTCAGAAAGCTGAAGCTTCATCTTGGCTTTGACTCTATCAGCAGGTGACTGTAGATAATGAAGACAGAAGGTCATGTCTTGTGAGTCGTCACATAAAGAATAGCATCCCAAAAACAGAACTAAGAAAGTCTAAAAAATTCCCCAAACCCAAAAACAAAGTGGGAATAGATCTCCTGAAATTAAGATTTCCTAAATTTCTTGAAGTTTACTCTATAACAATTAGCGATTGGTCCACAATTCAAGTAATAATAATTGGTGTTTTTGTGCATAAGAAGGAAAGTACAAGAAATTTAGAAAATCTCAACTATTCTCAAAGATACAAATAATGAGTCCTACTCCAGAGTAAATTGATCAGGCTTTGATTCATGTTAAAGGGAAATCTGAAAATACAAAGCTGCTAGAGAAAGAAACATACCATCTTGTCATAACCTGGAATCAAGCGCGCGTAATCAACCACAGCATTTTTTTCCTTACTAACTTTATTCACTCTCCTTGAGTCTCCAACAACATCACTCCCATTCCTTTTATCTGATCTTCGTTCGCGAGGAGAAATGCTTCTCTTTCTCCTCCTTCTCTCATCATCTCTATCCCTATTTCTCTCTCTACTTCGACTTCGCCGCCTCGAATCTCTATACTTGTCTCTGCTACGACTTCGCCTCCCAGAGCCTCTACTATCTCTGTCTCTTCGTCTCTCTCTGCTTCTACTGCGCCTCCTCGAAGAATCTCTATCAGTATCCCTCGACTTGTGAGTTCTATCGGAAACCCTAGAAGGTTCGTGCTGTGGTTCGGAGGATGAATTGGGTTTCTTCTTCTTGTTCTGAATGGATTGGAGCTGAGCTTGCTTCTCGAATTCGGAATTTTTTGAAGGGCTGGAAGCTCTGACGAAATTGCTGAGGAAGGAAGATGAAGAAACGAGGGCTGAACCCGGTTTGGGAACGACGTCGTCGGAGTTGGTGGTGGTGGAGAAGCCGAGACCTTGCTTGAACCGGGCGGCTCCTTCACCTTTTCGGGTGAGCTCGTCGTAGTAAGCCGCGGCTTTTTCTTCTTCCATTTCTGATCACTGATTACTCTTCTTCTTCTTCTTCGTTTCTTCCTACCTTCCCTCTCGTGTATCTGAATCGAAGAAGCACACCACACTATTCATTTTGGCCAAAATCTCATATTGCTCCCTTATGCAGTGGTAGTTTTCAAATTAGTCCCTAATCTTTCATTTATTTCAGATTAGTCTTATATATTTCCATGATGTTTCAAATTGGTCTAAAAACAACTTTTCAGACATAATTTGACCTCAGTTGCTAGCGATCTTAATTGGGCAAAGAAAAAACACTTCAAGAGTAAGCACATAACTTCAAATTCGACGCATTCGAATTTCCAACGACAAAGATATGATTAATTTCACTTGTTTGACCGTGAAACGAGTTATCTACTTTTTCGACTCGATTTGACTCTGTTTATTGATGGTCTTAAATTGTTTGTCAAAAGAAACTCGTAGCTCTAAATTCGTCGCATTTAAACTTAAAATAAGAGAGATATGATCATATTAAGTATTGTTTGGACCAATTTAAAATATCATAGAAACATGTAGAACCAATTTAAAATAAATAAAGACAAGGAACCAATTTAAAATCTACCCTATCTATAAGTGATCAATTTGAGACTTATTTTTTTATTATATAATAAGCCTCAAACTAAAAATGATCTTGAAATAAAAATACAGAGGAACAAAATTTTATATACAAAATTTACTTTTTAATTATTAANAATCAATTTATTGTACACCCAATATCAAAGATGTGTACCATGGGGCCACGTAGGCCATATTAGCATTGATCAAACATATTATTGTCACATATTCAGTATTCCAAGCGCTGCAATAAAAACTACAAATAAATGAAGAAAGGTGAAATTTGTGGTCCCCACAACCACGAGATTGAAAATTTAAGAGAGAAGAAGAGAAACAAGTCACAACTATAACGAAAACAAAAGGCAAGAAAATACTATTTAAAAAATATAAAATTAAGAAAAAAAAAAGAGGAAGAAAAGGTGATAAATTTTAGAGTAATTTAATAATTTAATCTCTAAGAATATTAAGTTAATAATTCAATTCTTAAAACATTGAAATACACAATTAGATTTTAAAAGGTTAGAAAATTAAATTCTTAATTTCTAAAAAATTAAAATATTACACTATTTAGTTCATAAAAAAAATAATAAAATATAATTTTAAACCTGCAAGGATTTTTTTGGGTAAATTATATTTTGGTACCTTATTTTATGAACTGATTTTACTTTGATACCCTATTCTTTTAAAAGTAACAATTTATTATCATGTTCTTTGCACCGTTAACATTTTGATACACTGTTCTTTGCACTATTGATACTTTAGTACCCTAAAAAAGATAAAACAAGGTAACAAATCGTGAAAGAATAGGACACCGAAGTGAAATCGGTTTATAGAACAGGGTATCAAATTATTAACGGTTCAAATAACAGGGTACCAAAGTGTCACTTTTAAAAGAGCATGGTATCAAAGTGAAATTGATACATAAAATAGGATATCAAAATGTAATTTACCCTTTTTTTTCTCATAAAAAAAATGCAAGGATTAAATTATATTTTTAAACTAAATTATTAACTCAATAATATTTTAAAAACCAAATCATTAATACTCTAATCTTATTGTTCATCTTCCGAGTTAGAGGAGGTCAAAGCAATTGTCGGCACCGAAACCTCAATAATTGTTAAGCCTTTTCAAAGTGGAAACGGTGTCGTTTTAGGAATTACCAAAGAGGCCTATACGTGGTGGCATTTTGTGGTTTTCAGTTATTATTCTCTCACAAACTTGGCAAATCCAACGTTGTATTTTTGAACCACCAATAATTATTTCGTCTTTTTCCTCATTTTAACTTGGTATTCATTATCCCGATCAAACAAAAAAAAAAACTTGGTATTCATTCTTATAATTCAAACAATGTTATAAACATGCATATATGTGCATGTGATGTGTGGATGATCACATCTATAACAAGTCATTAAGATAAAAGGCTATTGGAATCCTTATTCTCTTGTAACATTTCCTTCATGATACTCTTAAGTTCATGGTGTAACCATTCCCTTATTAGTATGATTTAAGGCATATATAACTTCCCTCACATTATGGTGTCCTTAATAGCAAGCTTGTAACCTACCCACCTTTCATTATGTCAAGAGTCCTATATAAGGGAGACTTCACTTTGTACACATTGGTGAATGAGTAATAATAACAAGATGATGGGAGGATGAGTTCTTGAAGAACTACATCTATGAATCATATAGAATAGTTATTGAAGAACTAACCCTTTTTAAGGACTAATTTGTATATCTCCTTCTCTCTTTATTTTCCTTTATATCTTTGTACTTCATAATTTATTTGGTTTACAACAAACAATAATATCTAATCAGTAGTTACGTTTTTTTTGTTTTTCTTTTAAGAAAAATATAAATACTCCCTCTTCAATTATAATTTAATTGTAAAAAAACTTAACTATTAAAATATGCAAATAGTCCCTTTTAATTATAGTATAGTTATAAATAATTTAATCAACTATTAAACTTAACAAACATTTTTATTTGAATATAATCTAGATGCAAATACTTTGATTTTTTTTTTGGTACAAATAAGAGAAGGCAGAGACTACCCTGCCACCAGACGAGGAGGACAAGCCCCACTCACATCAGCAATCCATCTGGACACACAGTTAACCAGGCATTGCTGAAACAAATGCAAACCAACATCCATGGAGTGTCCATGATTAGCCATCCAGTCAGCAACAGAATTGGCCTCTCTAAACACATGTCTAATTTTACACGACCAGTTAGAACTAAAGAGGAGATTTCTGGTAGATCTAACAATATTCGAATGAGGGTGCTCCATCTCCACCCCTGTCAATACAAAATTAACCGCAGTAAGAGAGTCAGACTCAAAGATGACATACTTTAAGTCCACGTCCTTCGCGATCATAGCAGCATTCCTGATGGCAAGGATCTCCGCAAAAGTAATGGAAAGGACGCCAAGATTTTGCGAGAAGCCCATCATCCACGAACCAGTGGCATCTCTAAGGACCCTCACCACAGGTAGCATTCTTGTTTCCCCAAACAGATCCATCAACGTTGAACGTACAACCATTTTCTTTGTATTATTCAAACAGTCAGACAAACAAAATCTAACAAATTCATCAATTCTCGTGACAGCTCTAGCGTGCATCGCAGAAACATCCCTAACCCTGCCCTCATGCACAAACTCACACCTAGAACACCAAATGATCCAAACAATAAAACCAAATTTAATGCTCCAGGGAGTACTCTCCACAGCTCGGCTTGTAGTGCTGTTGAGGTTCATAACCAACCACTTCTTCACCGGACAATGAAAGAAGGTATCCCATAAACTTCTATCAACAAATCTCTTCCCTACTCCCATGGCCTGCGGACAATCCCTAAGGCAGTGAAGCGAACTCTCATCCTCCTCGCATATGAAAGGGCAACTTTCATCCTCAACTATGTGCCTCGCTTTGAGGTTTAGCTTCGTGTTAAGCCTATCATGCATCAATAACGACAAGAAAGATCTAATTTTAGGAGGCCTCGGCCAATTCCAAACCAAGTTCCAAGATCCAGGGCTCATGCTGTGATCCTGAACAAGCGACAGGTAGGCAGCTTTAATCATTAGTTTCCCATCATTACTCCAATCCCACGCAACAGTGTCATTACAAGCCTACATACAGGTAGGCACCTTTCTTTGAATTTTAAATTCTTGTAAAAACAATTAAATTTTCACAATTTTTCGTGTTATAATATTTTTTGAATTAATTTTATTTAAATTTTTTAGATGAGATGATTTTTAAGACTAATTAAACATGTATACTAAGAAATAGTATATGAAAAACTATGTATAAAATTATAGTTAAATAAAATACTATAAATTTCAATGGAGTATTCACTAAATTTTATAATTTTGGGATAGTATTTACTATTTACAACTATACAATAGTTAAAAAAGATATTTATTAGATTTAATAATTTACGGGTTATTTACAACAAAATTATAATTATATATATATATATATTGGCCAAAACTACTAAATTATGCTTGAAGGAGATTATTTATCAAGTTTTAAAGTTGAATAGTTGAAAGATTTATTTATATTTTTTCCCTTTCGTTTTTAATTATGTCTTGAATATAAATGTAATCTTACATTCTTACGTGGAAGGATTATTTAGCAAGTCAAAAGTAATATTATCATACTTGAATTTTAGCATTTTTAAGCTTGGAGGTATCTATGGGAGTATCATATGTAATGTTTCCGTTGATTAAAAGTATTCTTGGTATTTTTGGTATCCCGAATGTATAAGGTTATTTTCAGTTATATTCTCAATATTTTTTTTATTAATTATACCTCAATATTGCACATTTGAGTAAGTTACACTTTAAGCCAATATGTTTTTTTTTTTTGTCAATTATACCCCTAATATTAGGGTATAATTGACTCAAATGTGATACGTTTGAGGTATAATTGACAAAAAAAAAATGTTGGGAGTATAACTGAAAATGAGCTCATACGTTGCGGGTACCAACAATATTTTTGCCAATTGATTTTATATCTTTATCTTAAAATTTATTTTGATGCTCTATATTTCATAATATTTGTTTTGGTTTTGCATATTTTTATAATGGCTCGCTCTGATATCAAATTATTGAATATAGTAATGTCTTTCTTATTTCAAATTTGAATGCGAAAAGTCAAGAGTTACATGTTAACTTTGGCGTATATTTCTTTATTCAGTTGAGACCGTTAGTAAACAATGTCAACTCAAGTTTGAAAAGTGGGTCATTTTTTTATGGTTAACCAAATAAAGTTGATCATATATCTATTGTTTTCAAATCCAAATATGACGAGTTTGGAATAGCAAATTACTCTTGCAGAATTATTTTTCGGACCAAGTTGAGACTGTTAGCAAATAAGGTCAAATTGAATATGAAAGTGAGTTTGAGACCAATAAATTAAAAGCTATGAAAAATCGATCTCAAATTCACTTTCGGGTCTATTTTAATCTCATTTGTTGAAAATTTCAACTGAAAAAAAAAAGACTCATTAAGTGTAACTCGTAACTCTGAACTTATCATATTTTAGACTTGAAATAAAGAAGAATTTGGTTGATTTCACTTTTTTGACTTAGAAACAAACAATTTACTTATTGAACTTATTTACTTTATTTACCGACGACTCTAGCTTAATAGAAAAAGTATTTGTCAAACGTAATTTATAACTCTAAAGTCTAAACTTATCATATTTGAGTTTGAAAGAGGAAAGATACTAATAATATTTATTTTTTTGAAAACAAAGTGAATCATTCGAAAAATATATATGACTAATTTAAATATAATAAACAAGTAAAAGATCAAAATAAACTTTGATAAAAAAATATAAAATCAATTTTAACATTCCATCTTATTAGAAAAGTTAGTATATTATTATTAACATTTTCAAAAAGTAATATTAATTAAAAATATAAAACTCAATTCAAGTATGAAACTAACGTGACATATTTTTTTTGATTCCATGAAAAGGGGAGGAAGGAGATAATTAGTTAATTTTTTTAATTTTGGTCATATTATATTTTATTTTATTGAGTGAAATAGAGTGGGGGAGTAGAGAGAAAAAACCCGCAATGGGCCCACTAGGATTCCCACTCCCTTCATTCACGGGCAGATCAATTGATTATTGAAGATTTCAAGGGTAGCGATAAGATTTATTTATTAATGGAAATTTATACAAAAAGGTTTTATCTCATAGCTTAAAAATTTTTAATATGAACTAATTATATATGTAAAAGTTTCGAGATACAATTATGTGAATTTGAGATTGAGTGTTTCAAGATTGCTCCTTAAATTCTGGATACCAAAATAAATACTATATAGATCAGAAGTTTAAATATATGAAAATCTTATTGAAAAATGAATTTATTAAAGGATAAAACTTACATCAAATTCACTACATCCTTGCTATTAAGTTCCATAATCACAAGTGTTGATTATATTCTCTCCCTTCAATGATTAGTCATACAAAAAGTGGTGTTTAATATTCTCTCTCTATCATGATTGATCATATATAAAATTTTTGTCACGTGTTAAATGTTGACTGGAAACTTGATAACATGTAAGAAACTTGATATAAGTTTTAAGCTTTATTAAATGCTTAGTATTTAGATTAGTACAAAGAATGATAATGAATTTAATAATAAAACCTTTTAACTTCTCGAGATTTCCCTCCATAAATTCATAATAAAATTTTCTCTTAAAAATGTACACCAAATCTATGAACGACATATATAAATTTCAATTTTCAACCCCTTTGCCCCTTACCAATTTAATAAGTGATTAGTGATGACTGATGAGTACATCCATTTTATTTTAATATTATTTTTTTGTCTAAAGTCCTATTTTGGTCCCCAGTTATGCTCAGTGTTCCAAATTGGTCTCCCAGTTATTTTTTGTTCCATATTGGTCCCCCAGTTATGCAAAGTTGGTCCCTCTAACAATTTTTATCCATTTTTCTATTAAAAAAAAGACAAAATTGATTTTTAACTCTTAAAAGTTTAAATGTTTGCATTAAGGACCTTTTTTTCTATAATAGAACCAAAATGTAAGAAAGAAAAAATAAAGGGGGGTTTTAGTTTATTTCAAACAAAAAACAACAACACATTTCTCTCTCGTCTCTCTCATTCACAAACCCAGATTTTGATCTTCAAATCCCTTCTCATCTGTTCATTTTTCCACAATAAACCCATATCTCATTACCCAGCCATGAATGCATCTATGATTTCTTCAACAATATCTGATTATAAAACCAGAAATTTTCACAACAAAATCACTTCCTCTTTCGTTGATTTTGATGATTTCCGCTCAGAGCTTCGGAGCTCCGGCGCGCGAGTTTCGGCGACGACGATTTCAATCAGCACCGCCGAGTTGACTCGAACGTCCGTGGAAGAACGATAAAGAAGCTTCGAACGACGATTCCGCAAAATGTCAGAAACATTTTCAATTCTTCATGTGAGTGATGATCGATTTTGAAGTTTTGATTTTATGATGATATGGGTTTTATAATCAGATATTATTGAGGAAATCAGAGATGCATTCATGGCTGGGTAATGAGATTTGGGTTTATTGAGGAAAAATGAACAGATGAGAAGGGATTTGAAGATCAAAATCTGAGTTTGTGAATGAGAGAGACGAGAGAGAAAAGTGTTGTTGTTTTTTGTTTGAAATAAACTAAAACCCCCATTTATTTCTTCTTTCTTATATTTTGGTTCTATTATAGAGAAAAAGGTCCTTAATGCAAACATTTAAACTTTTAGGAGTTAAAAATCAATTTTTTTTTAACAGAAAATGGATGTAAACTATTAAAGGGACCAACTTTGTCAAGTTTTGCATAACTGGGGGACCAATATGGAACGAAAAAGAACTTGGAGACCAATTTAGAACACTAAACATAACTGGGTGACCAAAATAGAACTTTGGCCTATTTTCTTCCATTCACAACTCACAAGACACTAATAATACCAAGTCAAGATTTAAGACTTAAGATTAAGACATTAAATTGTGCCTTTTAATATTTGAGTACCAAATGTAAATCATTCGATTAATTTTTCTTTCTTTTCTAAAAAAATAATTATTTGCAGAGTGGGACCCACTGTGATGTGTGACGTCATTGGGTTTGACTTAAATGATCATGGACCTTTAAGAAGGCCACGTGTAGAAAGATGAGCAATGTTGCTTTCGAGGGACACGTGGCAGTAGATTAGCGCATGAAGTGGAAGAAGGTAAAGGAGGTAGCTTATCCAGTGTCCCCCTAAGCACTTGTCATTTGTCAAACTCTAAACAAAAGAAAAAGGCTCCTTCTGGCCCACCAGGCCCATTAATGTGAAAACGATAACCCTTTTTGTCTTTTATGCCTCTATTTTCCTCATACGGCGTCGTTTGCTTAGAATAAGCAAATCTAAAACATAGTATCTTCACAAATTATATTTATATATATATATTGGTTTTTTTAGTTGTCCCTGCGAATTTTGTAGGCTTCTTCCACTTGTACTGTACACTTGATTATTATAGTAAGAGTTTCTTGATATAAATAATTATATTTATAAGATTTTAAATTTATGATATAGTTTTTTTTTAAAAAAAACATGAACTCTATTCATGAGGAAGAAAGTATAATAGTACAAAGCTATACAACAAAGGAGAATATCAATTAGTGAAGATTATATCTCCTTTCAAATATTTTCTTAAATATACTCTAATATAAAAAAGAACAGAGAAAAAAGAAGAAGAGGAAGAGACAACACACCTCTCTTCATTCTTTGAGGAAGACTCTTCTTAACTTTTTTCCATCATGTTAAGCAAGAAGAGTAGATCAAGAGATAACATTTAAGTAAAAAATAAACTCTTCCCTAATGGAAGAGAAAGACTTCATTAATGAAAGTAGAGACCTCCCTAATAGAAGAGGAAGAGACAAAATATATACCTAAAAAAAGAAAAAAGGGTTGCCACCGGTACAAAGCCAAAATCATAGTCAGAGTCGTCGCCCTGAAGCTGCTATCAAAAAAACTGTCGATGTCATCATCGAGACGCCATGGAAGATGCCCACTAGCAGCCCCTCAAAGGGACTTTTGAGCTTTGGTGAGAAACTCTAGCATAACACTATTTTTGTGACTAGAGTTTGGAGGAGTTATATTATTTTTTCAATTAATAGTATTATTTAAATGATATCAAATTGTTTTATAATTTATTTTTAGTTCTAATATGTTATAAACATATGATCTAATATTTTTAATTTTTTGAATTATTCTTTATTAAATTATTGAAGTACGCATATTTAATTTTTGAGTAAATTAATAGTTTAATTCTCTCAAAAACTTAATGGTTGAAANTTGCGGGTTTGTAGTTTTTCAACCCAACCCAACCCGCGAGCTCGCATATAATTTTTTTTATTATTTTTTTAATTTATTTTATATACATGTTTATGTATTTTTATATAAATTTTGCATGTTTTCTTATGTATTTAAATTATTAGTTCTTCATAAATAAGATATTTTGATTTTAAAACTTACATAATTTTATATATGTATTACATTTACATATGTTATGGAGTATATTTTAATTGATTTATATTTATATATATGAAATCTGCTTTTTTTTTTTACTTTTTTATGTGTAAGTTTCTTTATTCACTACTCACAAATTTATAATGATATTTTTTTGTTATGAAAATTAAAAAAAAATACAAACTCAACCCGCGGGTTCAACCCAACCTAACCCGTAACTCTGCGGGTTGGGGTGAGATTTTCCCTCAACTTGCCCCAACCTAACCCGCGCTCACCCCTACTTCTTAAGATGTATATTTTGTGGAGGCGACAATAACATATTCTCTCATCATTCCAATTAAAGTTTGTTAGCTGAATTCCTTAATTGAAAAATATTGTTATCATATTCCCTCCTCTATGATATAATAATATTTCTATATTTCTATTCATATTTTTCTCCGACGTGCATTCTAATGCGTTAAATATAATATAAAATAAGCATCTTCCCTTATTCAAGATGTGGTTGCATTTGGTGACCAAGTACAAAAGTGAGATTCCTTAGTAATGTGTATAGAAGAAGAAAGGAGGATAGAAGAGAATCAAAAGAGATCTCATGTCATAGTTGAGAGTTGCATTGAGTGGATATAGAGAATATAAGATTAAAGGCCCATTCTAGCTTCCCTAAATAGTAAAAGGCCAAAGTCCTATTTTGGTCCTTCAGTTATGTTTAGTGTTCTAAATTGGTCCCCCAGTTATTTTTCGTTCCATATTGGTCTCACAGTTATCCAAAATTTGACAAAGTTAGTCACTCTAACAGTTTCCATCCATTTTTCCGTTAAAAAAAGGGCAAAATTGATTTTTAACTCCTAAAAGTTTAAATTTTTTACATCAAGGACCTTTTTTTTTTATAATAGAACCAAAGTGTAAGAAAGAAAAAATACTTGGAGTTTTAGTTTATTTTACACAAAAAACACAACCTCCTCTCTCTCTCGGTGGCAGTAGCCGTCGCTGATGCCGCCGTGGTGGCAGCTCAGGCGGCAATGGCGGTTGTCCGGCTGATCAGCGACGGCAAAGGCACCATGTTCGCCGATGACGGCGGTGGCGGGCACCAAAAATGGGCCGCCGTTAAGATTCAAACCGTATTTAGAGGATTCTTGGTAAGTGTATAGATAAAGTTTTGTACTTTCTTATGCAACATGGTGAAAAATGAAAATATCTCAAATTTGAGATTTGTAGATTTAGTTTGAATCAGCGAGAAAAGCACCGAGAGCGTTGGAAGGATTAGTGAAGATACAAGCACTTGTAAGAGGATTTATCGTTCGGAAGCAAGCAACAGAGCACAGAGCTTCGACCCACCATTCCAAACGATGCCTTCTCCGATCCCAGTTCCATCGGCGATTCGAACTCCGATTTCGGCAAAGTTATCATCAGAGTGGGGTTTAACAAGGGACGAATGTAGATTCTCACATAGCACAACGCGATTCTGAAAGAGAGAGAGAGAGAGACGAGATATAGAGAGAGGGGGGGTTGTATTTTTTTTGTGAAAAATAAACTAAAACCCTCAGGTATTTCTTCTTTCTTACATTTTGGTTCTATTATAGAGAAAAAAGTTCTTGGTGCAAAAAATTTAAACTTTTAGGAGTTAAAAATTAATTTTGTCTTTTTTCTTTTAACGAAAAAATGGATAGAAACTGTTAGAGGGACCAACTTTGTCAAATTTTACATAACTGGGAGACCAATATGGAACGAAAAATAATTGGGGGACCAATTTAGAACACTGAGCATAACTGGGAGACCAAAATAAGACTTTGGCCATAGTAAAATAGGAAGGAAAAGTATATACCACTAAAGTAAAAAGGAAAAATATATATTTGCAGATGAAGTAGGATATTATTTGGGAACCTTTTTTCTCTTGTTTGTAGCAAGTCTCTCAGTGGTTGATTGAAAATTAAAGTGGTAGATATTCTAATTCTTATATGTAAGATTTTTTGTTAAAATTTTGTGTTCAAGTCTTACTGAACACATTCTTTCTTTAAAAAAAAACTTCATTTTTGGCAAAACCAATAAGTGGGAGATATCTTCCAATTGTTAAAAAAAAAAAAAAATAGAACCTTGTATCTAAATATTCACTTGTGATGATATTTTGGAGGACACAATTTTTTGTGAAGAGTTCATCATGATACACCTAATCTATGCATAATATCATGGAAAGAATAATATTTTTGACTGATGCTTAATATCTGCAATATATTGTAAAAGAATTTGAAAATAAAAATAAAATATTTCGAAAGAGTTGATAAAGCAGTATCTTTAGGAAAACCCATTAAAAAAAATTGATAGATTTTCTCAACGTAAAATCACCCCAAGATTGACCACACTTCAAAAGACAAAGGATTGTAAAAGTTATAGTTGAAACAAATTAAGCAACAGATCTTCCTACTGTTATACTGAGGTAATAAAATGAATATTATAATGGATGCCATGAAAGTATAGTCTGTACCAAGTTCAAGTCTCTAAAATGAGAAACAGCTATTTTTTATTTTCTTCAGATTCTGAGAATCACATGACAATCTCTAGAAACAGAGCACACTCATCATCTCTCATGCATAAAGATCTATACCCCAGAACTTAGCAGGTTGATTGGTTCTATAATTCCTATCTATACTTTTGATGAGCTTCATGTCCTCTTTGGAAAGCTCGAAATCGAATACCTCAAAGTTCTCTTTCAATCTCTCGAGTTTCGATGTTTTTGGAATCACCACTGTATTCCTTTGAATGCCCCAGCGAAGAGCAATCTGGGCAGGAGTCTTCTTGTACTTCTCAGCCAGATCCTGGAACAAAACAAGGGAGATGAACACTTATATTAACTCACTTTCTATAATAGCTTATCACAAGAACATCTTAAATGTTTGGAAGAAGCTAAAGCTGTTAACTCACTTTCAGAACTTGATCATCCAAACATGAAACTGTTCCAAACCATTCTGTGTTTGCTGCGGCACCACCTAATGGAGTGTGGGCTGTGACACAAACTTCGTGCTTCTGGCAGAATTTGACGAGAGAATCACGCTGAAAGTATGGATGAGTTTCAATCTGATTAACCGCAGGCTTTATCTTGGCATATGCTAAACAATCTCTGGTAAGAAAGATATCGTAGTTGCTGCAAATAACTTTTTGTCAGGCAGTGATTTTAATTAATAGATTTAAAAGTATGGAAATCAACATTTTCATAAAAATGCTAGAATAATATAGATTATAGAGCACAGAAGGACTTATACCGTGCATCAAAAGCAATGAGAGGATAAATGAAATGCAAAAGCAAATTGGCTGCAAGTTTTCAATCATTCTATAAGAGCATAAACTTGCACACTCGATTTGAAGAGCACATTTGAAATTTTGTGTGAACAATGAGACTGTTATGATGCATAAAATAATTTGATTGTATTTTCTCGCTTTGTGCATGAAAATAAGTATTAGTTTCTCCTACACAGGTTAAATCATATAGAGGATTTCCAAAACATCTACTTTAGTGTAGTGAAAATAGTTTGCAGCATCAATTGTACCTGATCCCTATGCTGCGAACCAAACCCAGTGAAACAAGTTCTTCCATGCCATGCCAAGTAGTTTCAAGGGATATGCTTGTGTCTATGTCCAGGACTCCATCCTCACCCAAAGCACTATCAGTTGTACCCACTCCTAGATGCATGTAGAATGAGACAAAATTTATCCGGAAACTAAACATACTTGAAGTCACACATAAACCATAACCATAAACTTGATAGACACTAATTTGGCAAAATATATAGCTAACTCAACTATAAACCAGAAGAATGGGAGATGATCCATTGGAGAAACAGAGAGATTTGATATGAAAATTTTGATTTAGAATATTCTTACTTTTGAAAAGTGATTAAAGTTCGACCCCAAAATTTTATTGAAATTCCATATGATACCAAAGGCATTCTTTGAGGAACTAATTGGGGTTTTATTCTTAAGATTATAATACATTGATTAGTTAGATCTTACTATAAAGAAGCCAAAAACGGATTAACATTTAACAAAGCTGTTTAGTATAAACAAAGAAAAAGAAGAAATCAAGCCAGACATAACAAAGTGGACAGACCGGTATGCCTTGTAGCTACAGGGAAGTGAACAAGATACAAGTCCAGATAATCTAGCTTGAGCTTCTTCAGACTGTCTTTACAGGCCTCAACAACATGTCCATGATCAGAATTCCAAAGCTGCAAGAAGTTTACAATACCAAGGGGAAAATCTAGTTAATCTCTGAGTGAAAACATCAAAAAGTAGAATCAAACAAATAAAGACAGTCCAGGCAAGGATTTGATACAAAAATGAACCTTGGTGGTAACAAAAAGATCCTCCCTCTTCACTAGGCCAGTTTTGAAGGCCTCTGCAAGTGCCTCCCCAACTTCTGCTTCATTCTTGTAATCAGCTGCAAAGCATTCAAATCTTATCAACCACCATGCGCTTTATGAACATATCTAATGGTAAGCTCAAAAATGAATGCTCCAATGCTAGAATGAAACAAAACAGAAAATCTAAATGAATTAGACATATTAAGCCAGTAAGCTACAACCAATAAGTATCCACCGCTGAAACAGACCCAGAAGATTATAGTATTAACAGATGTTAAAACTGTTTCATCCAATTGTTTCTTTCTTTCTTGTAATCAAGAGCAGTGTTTACAAATCTTCTCAACCATCACATGCTTTATTATGAACACATCAAACGGTATCATAGTATCAACAAGTTTCAGAATTAATGAATTACAACAAATTAGTTTCAACAGCTGTTTCATCCAATTATCTGACCATATGAGAAGCTTGAAAATAACAATTGAAAAGCAAAAATAAACGGCAAACCAAGTAAGTTTTCACAAAGATAAGCGAATATCTGAATCATGCAGAGACTAAACAGCATAAAACGAAAGCAAAAGAAACGGAAAGACGGTGAAATTACCAGCACAATCGAAATGGCGATAACCGAGCTTGATGGAATTGAGAACGAGATCTCTGATTTCTTGACCGTTCATGCGCCACACGCCGAGTCCGATTATCGGCATCTTGAAGCCATTGTTGAGTGTTACAGCCATTTCTGCGAATTTCACTCAGTCACTCTCACTCTCCTCTATCGATTGCAATCGGTTTGTCTACGTCTTCTACAAACATCGACGATGATATTTATTTGGGGTTTGAGGCCATAAATGCTCAAACCCACTTTACAAAATCATCAATCGGATTTCACGAAACTTTTCCAACGTTCTATAATCTTCCATGCCGAAAAAAGCCCAGTTCTGAAGTTTTGGAACTCTCATTCATTCAGACCCACTTCAAATTTTTTCGCAAAAAATATTTGGGTTCAATTCACTTACGGAAAAAGATAATTTCCACCCTAACATAATCAGATATGCTGTCTTTTTTGGGATAATGCCCGTTTGTTAAAAATATATATATATATATAAGACCTTAAATTTATCCTCAATCCTATTTTAGTCTTCAATATTTTTTTTATTTTGTTCCAATCCTTAGTATTTTTTAAAAAATTTATTTTGATGTTTTATTATTAAATATGATTATATTTCTCTTATTTTAAGTTTAAAATCAACAATATCAGAGTTAAGAGTTTTTTTTATAATTTTTTTTACTCAATTAGAATTATCGATTAATGAAATCAAATTAAATTTGAAATCGAGTCCCAAATTGAATCATTGGTTTTTATGAAGTTAACTATTTTTCTCTTAAGTATGGATTATCCTTAATTAATTCTTTTTTTATTTAATTAGAATCATCAATAAACAAGTGAAATATATACAAATATTAAAGCTAATAACAAAATAGATAGTGAAAGACCATATTAATAAAATAAATATAAAAGAGACCAATTAAAAAAAACACGTGAAGAATCAAATTCTTGAAACTTGCTAAAACTTTAAACCATAGTACAAAAAATTGGACCGGGCTGGACGGTTCAACCGGTGACCCGGTGAATCGGACACCAGATCGGTCCGGAATAAGCAAAATATTGTTCTGCATTTTGACCCGGCCAGTTACCGGTTCAACCACCGGACCGGTGAACCGGTTTGACCCAATAAATTTTGCAAATATTATATATTGACCTCAAAAAATTACAAATTGGTCACTAGATAGATACATATTATTTAAGGACTAAAATGAAAACTTTAAAAAAAATTTTGAGATCAATATGTAATTTTTACAAAATTTGTTATGGTTAAAATTATAAAATAGATCCAAAGGGTACCAAAGTGTTGAATTTTTACTTTATATTTAAATTATTGTAAGATATTAATGTGTATTTGATGAATATGTATATTTGAAAATGTATTTTTTAAGTAAATCGGCTCTACCGGTTGAATCAGTGACCCAGCAGTTGAACCATTGAACCAGTGACCCGAACCTTCTACCGGATCAATGGCCATTGGCCGGTCTGGTTTAAACCATGCAAATGTAGATACTTTGTTTTTTTTTTGTTCGAATCATGACATTAGGTGAGAGAACTGATAAGGAAAAGTAAAAAATAAAGATGAGACGATGGGCCCAATCATATAACTTGGGTCGATTTGGGCCTAGGCCCAATTATTAATTAATTCCAAGAATTCGCAACAACTGAATTGAAATGAAGAGGGCAAGGCAATCAATGGCATTACAATGAGACGATGAATTGAAATGAAGAGGAAAGAAAGAAAAAAAGAAAGAGATAGTGAAATTGGGATGGCATTGGGTGTGATGTCAGGCATAAACATCTATACCCCAAAACTTGCCAGGCTGATTGGTTCTGTAATCCTTGTCGATACTTTTGATGAGCTTCATGTCTTCTTCAGTGAGCTCAAAATCAAAAACGTTCAAATTCTCTTTGAGTCTCTCTACTTTGGATGTTTTGGGAATGACCACAGTGTTTCGTTGAATCCCCCAGCGAAGAGCGATCTGTGCTGGACTCTTGTTGTACTTGTTTGCGAGATCCTGCAATATATATAATTAATAATATGCATGCATGTGAAGAAGTAATTAATAAAGAATTACGTGAGTCATACTTGGAGGAGATCATCATCCAAACAAGAGAGAGAACCAAACAAGAGAGTGTTGGCAGAAGCACCACCAAGAGGAGTGTGGGCAGTGACACAAATGCGATGCTTTTGACAGAAACGTAAGAGCGAATCACGCTGAAAGTATGGGTGGCTTTCAATCTGATTCACTGCTGGCTTTATCTTGGAATATGCTAAGCAATCTCGAGTTAGCAATACACTATAGTTGCTAATGCCTATGCTGCGAACTAATCCCATTGAAACAAGTTCTTCCATCCCACGCCACGTGGCCTCCAAGGAGATGCTTGTGTTTATGTCCAACACCCCATCCTCCCCCATAACACTCTTTGTAGCACCTACTCCTGCATTATATTGCATTCCCCCATATATAACAATCATCGCTTCTATAAAATTAAAGGTTAAACTCCCAAATTGGTCCCAAAAGTATACCAGGTAAATTTCAAATTGGTCTTAAATGTTTCATTTATTTCATATTGATCTTACACATTTTCATAATTTTTCAAATGTACTTTCAAAATGCGATTTGACCTTATTTGTTAATAGTGTCAACTCCCAACTAAACAGAGAAATAATTCTTTAAGAGTTGACACATAGTTCTGAGCATGCCTCGCGCATTCGAACTTGAAATAAAATAAATATGACCAACTTTACTTATTTAACTGTGAAATGAATGATCCACTTTCTGGATCTGATTATTTGACCTCATTTTTTTACGATCCAAACTAAATAGAGAAAGTCCTATTTAAAAACAATATATAACTCAATTTTAGGCCGATTTAATTGTGTTTGTTGGTCCGGATCAGTTGTTTTTAGGATGCCAAAGTAACATTTAACGTGTGTCATATCAGCATTTAACGTTCACATTCATCAAGTAATTTAATGGAGGGACTAAATAGTTAACAATTATGATAAATGAGAGATTGATGAATACTCTATTTCAATACATGAAGGACCAAATCATTGACTGATCATTAAAAAAAGAGTGACCAAATAGTAAGTTTCCTCCTAATTAAAATCCCACTCTAGGACCACAACTTAGACAAGTGTACGTATGGTGTTGACTAGTGTCTAGACTTTCTGATAACACAGCAAATATAGCCACATACTACCTAGAAAATATTACAAATTTTATAACATCATTCAGATATTTATAATAGAACATATATAAATGAATATGATACCTGTGTGGGGTGAGGCTATAGGGAAGTGAATAAGATACAAGTCTAAATACTCTAATTTGAGCTTCTTCATACTGTCTTTGCACGCCTCAATCACGTGCCCATGATCAGAATTCCACAGCTGCATCCATCGAACGTGCAATATGTATGGATAAATATATTCATTCATTCATACATATATATATATACATGCATTATTAATTAGCTAAATTACACTATCATATATATATATTAACGGTAAAATTAATTAATTAGTAGTAGTAGTGTAATAATTAAAAATGAATGTACCTTGGTAGTAATGAAAAGATCCTCTCTCTTCACTAACCCGGTACGAAAAGTCTCTGCCAGCGCCTCTCCAACTTCTGCCTCGTTCTTGTAATGAGCTTCACCAATATATGCATGCAGTTAATAATTAATATAGTACATCATATATATATATATATTATTAATCCCTTAATTATTTATATGATTTGATTAATGTATTCATTCCTAAGATTTAGGTTGATTTACAATTAAATCCACCTAGCTAGTTTCAATTATTTGATTCCTTATACTTTTGTTTTCTTTCTAATCATAATTAACAATTAGCATGACAAATAAAAATGATATTTAAACTTATTTAATATCTAATATACCCCAAATTGGCAAATTGACCACTCCCACGTGCACGTTAATCATATTGACATATTCTCTTAATTTCTCTGAGCTTGCTCCTCCGAAAGTCTTAATTTTATTTAGGCATTACAGGACCTTTACATAGGTCCTCCTTTGTGATAACTTCTATTTCTCTTTTGGCCATCTCTTAGATTCTCTCAACTTACACCCCCAGAACTAATTAATGTAAGCGCGCTATATATATCAATAGATCATTTGAACTTCATTATATATGCAACTATAAACTAACAAGAGGTTGATTCAAGTGTAAGTAATTTGGTATCATCTTTGTGAGATTTCGGGTTTAAAATCTTGTGAATACAGTTATCTTTATTGAGAAACTCCCTCATCATAATTAGGTGTGCATAATGCGGATGAAATTCAAATTAATTGGAGCAAAACTACAAATACCAAAATGGACAATAAGAAAAATATATGAAATTATATATGAATGAATAGTGGAATATATATATACCAGCGCAGTCGAAGTGGCGATAACCAAGGTTGATGGAATTGAGAATGAGATGTTTGATTTGTTGAGGATCTTGCAATCGCCAGAGGCCGAGTCCCATTATGGGCATCTTGAAGCCACTGTTGAGTGTTACACATCCCACTTCTTCCATTCTCCTATATTTATTCTGCTTCTTCACCACTATTACATACTGATGTATATATATATACTCTCACCTTCACATGTCTTTACAAATTCCACACTAATATATATACTTGTATGCAACCTCCTTCTAACCCCTTAATAAGGAGTACTATTATTTCTCTCTCATACAAGTAGGTCTTCCATGTTTGTTCTCACTTTTCTTTCCAACCCAAATGTAATTAATTAGGTTATACATAACTTTAACTTACGGTAAAGAGTAAGGTATTTGATTATTTTATTATTATTCGTACATGTATTAGTTTATCCTATTTTTTTTATAAATATTCATTAAATAATATTAAATAAAAGTCAAACGATACTTACAAATATTCAGAAACTTCAAAACTACTGAGACAACAATATAAATATAAAACATAAACATAGTTGAACTTTGGGCAGAGATGAGCGCATAAGAGCGCATACACTGATCCTATAGAAAAGATAACCTCAGGATGAAAAACATCACAAAATATGCTGTCAACAAGACATTTACATTCATGCTTACCGTTGGTTAGAAGAGAAATCACCAAATCAAATGTAGATGTCATCGACTTCATCATCAGAGAAACACAGGGACTAGATCTGGAAGTCATAGAACCACCCACAAAGGGGCTAAGCAAGATCTGAAAAGAGAAATAAAAACACCACCACAAAGGGGAAAATAAAACAACACCACATTGGGGGGACACCACCACCATATCTAAGAAAAATCACCACCAAACAAGGGGGACTAAATCAGATTTGGATTTATTTAACTAAAAAAGAAAGCAAAGAAAGGAGGAGTAGGGAGGAGTTGCAGATATATTGCAACTCCCTCCTTTGCAAACCTGGATCGAGAGACGAAGAGCTTTAGAGAGCTTCTCTCTCAAGGGAGATCTGGATTTATTTTGTTTTAGTTTATCCTATTTAATATGCATACATTATCGATATTTGATAATTCAATGTTCCAATATCCTATGAGTATTTGAAATATCTAAATTACTCGTAAATAATGAATATAAAATAGGATATCTTAATTCAAAAATTGATATATCTGATATCTAGTACTTAGTATCCATTAATAAAAATAAAATAATTACAAATATGTAAAATATAATAAAATAGTTATATTATTGGATATTAGATACTCTAATTATCCGTTCATTTTGGACAAATATCAGATAGTTGAAGTAATATATCCACCCAATAATCGCTATTTTTTTATTTTCAACTATCTGTACCCTATTCGATACTCGGTTATACTCATCTAAATTATCATTCCTATTAACTTATTTATTTTTAATTTCCAATCCTAAGAATTCTATTTCTGTATAGTTCCTATATATGTATAATGGATTATTCCCTAATGCTTGGTATTTAAATTGAAAACAACTAAATTAATGATGGCATATGCAGTGAATATTAATGATGTACCGAAAACTGTAGGGAATATTAGTACTTTAGCCAAAAAAAATAAATCATAAACTTGAGACCCTCATTGAATTACTATATATAACATGTATTTAATATTTATAATTTTGTATGCATAAAAGGCCAAAAATCTATTTTGATCCCTAATTCTGACCCTAGATTTCATTTTGGTCCATAATATTTTTTTTCTTTTGTTTTAGTTCTTAATGTTACCTATAAGTTTTATAATTGGTCTCTAACTGTTGAATATGATCATATCTCTCTTGTTTCAAACTTTAACTTAATGTTACCTACAAGTTTTATAAATATTTTGATAATCTCTAATCAAATTTCTTATTAACAATTATGAACTTTTTTTTTTGAAATACAAATTTATACTTTGAGATGTTATTATATAAATCTCCAATAAAATTATGTATTTATATATATGTAGTTATATTTTTCATTGTTTTTAAAATCAGACCGAACCGGTTGAACTGGGAACCGGTTAGAGTTGAGTACAAAACCGAACAGACCAAGAACCGAGAAAACCGTCTTGAACCGACTGGTTTTGGGATTGACCGGTTCATGCTTTTTTGTTCTTTTTTTTGGGTAAATTACACTTTAGTACCCTGTGGTTTGACCCTATTTCACTTTGGTACCCTGTGGTTTGAAACTTGACACTTTGGTACCCTGTGGTATTCTCCTTTAATACTTTTTGGTACCCTTTGGAGCTATTTTGTAATTTTAACCATAATAAATTTTGCAAAAATTACATATTGACCCCTAAATTTTTTTAAAGTTTTCATTTTAGTCCCTAGATAATATGTATCTAGGGACCTATTTGTAATTTTTTAAAAACTTTTTGGGGTCAATATGTAATTTTTGCAAAATTTATCATGGTTAAAATTACAAAATAACTCCAAAGGGTACCAAAGTGTTAATGGAGAATACCACAGGGTACCAAAGTGTCAAGTTTCAAACCACAGGGTACCAAAGTGAAATAGGGTCAAACCACAGGGTACCAAAGTGTAATTTACCTTTTTTTTTTCTTGATTAAAATGATGCTATTTTAAATGTTTTTTTTTCTTATTATGTTTAGATCAAAATAATACACTACTTAATAGTTTTCACTTTTCACTTCAATATATGTGATTTTTTATCTTCTTAATTTTCACTTTCTTACTTAATAAAATTTAAATTTAAAAAGTTTATTATGTATTTTATTATATTAAACTAAATATATTATTTTTATTTATTTGACAATCCAACCTTCATAACTATTCAACCTTAAACCGTTACTTTGTCTCATTTTAAAAACTTTATATTTTGGGGCAGGTGGCTCGTGCGCTCAGCTACCAGTAATATATTATATACATATTAATACATGTACAAATACTTATTCATGACCCCCCAACTGGCTCATTATACAAGTTCGGTAATATCGGTTTACTCCATACTTCTATAATTCTTGGGCATTTGGGTAAAGTACACCATTATTATGAAATTCGTACTCGATGGTTATTAATTTTGGGCTAAATTGTCGATTTGATCCTGTATATTTAAGGAAGATTTCAATCCAGTCCTTTATCTGTTTTTTTTGTTGTAAGATTAGTCTTACATATTTTCATAATTTTTTTCACTATTTAATCTGCACGACTGAACGAGTTTATATCTCGCATTTCAAATTTGAGTGCGACAAGTATGGAATTATGTGTTACTTTTGACGAGTCATTTCTTTTATTCAATTGAGGTTGTTAGCAAATAAAGTCAAAGTGGTTCCTGAAAATAGGTAGCTCATTTCACGACCAAACTAGTGAAATTTGTCATATCTCTCTCGTTTCAAATTTGAACGCGACGATTTATTACTTTTGACAAGTATTTTATTATCAGTTATGATCATAAAAAAATAAGGTCAAATCAAACCTGAAAGTGAGTTTGAAATCGACTTTTCGTAATTTTGCACTTTTTGGTTTCAAATTCAAGTTACTTCATTTGGAAACAGTTTACACTTAGGCTCCGTTTGGNTCCCCTACCTTTTTATACCAAACACTTTCAATCTTTACCTACTTTACATTCCCTCAACTACTTTTCCTTTCCCTCACAATTTTTCCCTTGTAAAACTCTTTCCTTTACATACCCCCAACCTTACCAAACGGACCCTTAATAAGAAAATGATTCGTTAAGAGTGACTTATAATTGTGAACTAGTCGCATGTGAATTTAAAACAAGATATGACCATCTTACTTGTTTTATTGTAAAACAAGCTTCCCATGTTCGGAGTTCGATTTAATCTTGTTTACTAATTACCTTAATTGGATAGAGAAATGACTAGTAAAAAACAATATTAGAACTCGTCATTGTTGAACTTGAAATGAAAAAGATATAACTTTTCGTACAATTGTTGGGACCTAAGTAAAAAATGATAGAAACATGCAGAAACAATTTGTGACGGAAAACTATAAAAGGCTGAATTGAAATTCATCTTAAACATATAAGATCGAAAATACAATTTGGCAGATAGTTGAACCTATAAAAACTTTGTTTTAAGGGGAAAAACATCTGACCGACAGTGGCCTTAATTGCTTAGGCCCATATACGGTTATCAAATGTCGACACAAAAATAATTTTGCTATGACGGTCCAGAATATTTTAATTAGGTGTCCCCACAGGTTAATGATTAATTTATATATTATAATTTTTTAAATACAATAATTTTAAGATGACAATAAAACAATAAACGTCCTTAAAGATAAAACAAATATGAAAAATTAGAAATATTAATGAAGAAAAAATAATTTTCTTTCGTCTTATATTCTAATAAATTATATTTACTTTAATTATATATTAGTTTTTTTGGTACGGTATATTAGTTTTTTTTTTATTATAGTAACCATATGCTTCTATTTCTTGTTTTCTTGGCGATGTTTTGAATTCAAAACCTGACTTATAAAAATTAAAATGTTTACTGTTTTAATCAAGTACTTGTCACATGTGTGGACCGTTGGGTTGGTTATATTATGATTTATGAGCTGTCTAGTAATTATGAGCTGTCTTGTCACTCAAAAACATCACGTGGTGGTTAGCACTTGGAGTTTTCTTTTTGAGAAAACCTACTTTTTGGTCCCTCAATTGTGACTGAGTCGATGATTTGGTCCCTGAATTGTGGGAAACTACAACTCAGTCCCTCAATTGTATACTTTCGTCTACGTTTTGGTCCCTCAGGTGTGGTCCGTCAGTTATAGAGCTGTAAGTGATGACGTGTCACTGTTAAGTGCTTAGGTAGCAGTTAAATGCTGAGTTGACATCCAAATAATATATTCCTACTCATTTTTCATTTTACACCTCATAAAAAGGACTTATATGCAACATATTATAACATTTCAATATCAAAACACAAAAACAAACCAAGGGCCATTATGAAATTTTCACACTCTCCTCTTCTCCATCTTCTTCTTCAACTTCTCAGCCTCCATCGTCATCGTTTCACACAGATTCCGACGCCNAAGGGCCATTATGAAATTTTCACACTCTCCTCTTCTCCATCTTCTTCTTCAACTTCTCAGCCTCCATCGTCATCGTTTCACCCAGATTTCGACGCCCAATATTCTCCTTGCTTTTCTTCTTCTTCGAGTAGTCCTTCTTCGGAGAGCACAAGAAACAACCTATCTTTAGAGGAGGAGACGACGATGATGATGCCGATGAATCCGGATTTTGTTTAGGTTTCGCCGTTGTCTTCACCTCCTTCTGCGGAATCGAGATTCAAGATCGGTGGGGAGAGCAAAGTCGGTGAAGCCAGAGCATTTGATGGCGGAGACTTGCTCCAAAACGCAAGGGTCTTGAACTTGAGAGATGATGTCGTTGATGGCGGCAGAGTCGTCGACATCGGAAAGATCTGAGAATTCGAACATTTCACAGAGTGAAAGAAGAAGAAGAAGAAGATGGTAGTGTGAAAAAATTGTAAATGTGTGAGTGGAAAGGGACAGTGGGGAGAGTGGAAAGGGAAAACAGAGTGATGGTCCAGTCGAATTGTTGGTGAAGAGATGACGATGACGGCTGAGAAGTTGAAGAAGAAGATGAAGAAGAGGAGAGTGAAAATTTCATAATGGCCCTTGGTTATTTTTGTGTTTTGATATTGAAATGTTATAATATATTGCATATAAGTCCTTTTTATGAGGTGTATAATGAAAAATGAGTAGGAATATATTATTTGGATGTAAACTCAACATTTAACAGCAACCTAAGCACTTAACAGTGACACGTCATCACTTAACAGCTCTATAACTGACGGACCACACCTGAGAGACCAAAACGTAGACGGAAGTATACAATTGAGGGACTGAGTTGTAGTTTCCCACAATTCAGGGACCAAATCATCGACTCAGTCACAATTGAGGGACCAAAAAGTAGGTTTTCTCTTTTCTTTTTTAGGTCAAATCGAGTTAATTCATTATCTTTCATTTCATCTTATTAAAAATTAATTTTAAGTCAAATTTTATCTTATATAGTTTTAACTTGTGTACAGTGATAAAATAATTAATTATATAATAATTTAAAGATATTTATATTAATAAAAAAATTTAATTTGATTTATTTATTAATAAAATATTAATTTAGTTGAGATAAATTTTATAGTCAATGTAGTTTTTAACTTATACATAAATATTTTATAGGAAAAGACCATATAACCATAAAATCATTTCAAAAGAAAAACAAGTTTGGAGTATCTTGGATAAATAATTGGCTCATTATATTGGGTATATTTTATTTGGGCTTTGATCTAAGCCAAAATTCATTTACATAAAAGGTTTATGGGCTTGAATTTGAGTAGTCCAAACTTGGTCTATCAGTAGCTCTAAATGCATGGCAATACGTTTTCTCTCATTTTCTTATAATGTTGAATCGTTTAATGACTCGAACAAGTGTTTGGTTTATGGTTTGATCGGTTTAACCATTGGTCGAACTAGATGATGCAATAAATAATCAATATTAATTAATTTTATTATATATAAAATATAAACATTATATACACACAATTAAAATTAATAATTCAACATTTTTTTTTGTTAAAATGAAATAAAGTATATTAGGCAAAATGCATCAAGGAGATCCAAGAGGGGGTGAATAGGATCTGAAAACTTTTTCGCAAACTGTTAAGGAGTTCCTTATATAAAATCAGTTCTTTACTGAAAGTCATTTCCTTAACCAGAAGGTTCACTTAAAATCAGTTCCTTTATATAAAAACCTTAGTTCCTTCACGAAAACCTTCAGTTCCTTATCCAGGTGCTCAGTTCCTTCAGTGAAAAAATCACTTCATTAGAAACAGATCACTTCCTCTAAAGACAGTTCGTTTCCTTAAAAACAGTTTTGTCTCCTTAACAACACTTTTATCAAAACCTTTGTATCAAAACCTTTTCCAAAACTTAACTCAAGAATATAAAAAGCGAAATAGTAAAGAGTTAAGGGATAGAGAGATTGACACCACGATTTATAGTGGTTCACATAGAGTATAATCCTTGATATGGAAGTCTCCCTATGCTACGTCCACTCCTCGAGCAATGGCAAGGGAATTCGTATATTAATACTTGTAGGCAACCGACCAATTATAATGTAATCAATCTAAGATTAGGATCACCCCTAAGGTTTTACAATCTCCCTTTTATAGTCCCCACAAATTCTCACGGGCAATCTCCAAGGTTCCTATACAACTCCTCTTATCTTGCAACCACACACGGCTCGCCACTAGGGTTTCACAACAAACGAGAAAGGCAACCTACTACCATTAAGGTTTCGAACGAATCAAACAATATAGATGAAGTAGATGGTGTCTCTCACAAAGAGTAAGTTCACACTAAGTGATTCTTTCCGCTAAGGATTCCACTAAGGGTTACAACACATGTAATAACACTAAGCCTCTGAATTCTCTTGATAGCAGCTTGAACAAATTAGAATTAGTAGTCTTCAACGTCTGAAGGCTTCTTCTTTATATAGTCATCGTTGAGGTTAAGCTCCATAAGGAAATAATTTGAATTCTTTGATTTCCAAATGCTCTAACGGCTAGGTCATCAAGAATTATCAATTTTCTTCAATGCTCATTTAGCTCCAACGTCCACAATTCATAAATGTTATTCTTGTTGTCCACTCAATTCAAATTTTCGTTTTGGCTCCATAAGGATTTAGCATTAAACTGGTTAGGATCTGGCAATTAGGATTTGAAAAGTTTCCATATATAGATCCTCGCAATAAACATAAATTACAAGTCAGGAAATTAATTATAATCAAGGATATTATGTAATCAGCACTTGATCAAGTCATATTAGAAGTTTCCTAATCAAGAGCACATGGATTAATCACAAAGATCTTCATTTAAGACTTGCGCAATCTGTCCAGATTTTGTTTCCTTTTTCATCAAGATATGATTATGATCTTGCTTCAATAATGATCAAATCGTGTTAAATCAATTAGCACTCATCATAACAAAAATATTTATTACAAAATTTTTGTGAATTATCAAAATAAAATCAGCGATAAGGGATATGCAATCAGTTTCCGCGGATCCTTAAGTAATTGAAACACAGAGGAGTTCCTTGATTTCCCAACAGAGTACATTATAAGAATAATACAAAGACATAAAATAAAGACATTATAATACATATATAGCTAGATAGATTTTTAGATGTAATAAATTTTAGGGTAAATTACACTTTGGTACCCTTTGAAAATATTTTGTAATTTTAACCATAGCAAATTTTGCAAAAATTACATATTGACCCCAAAATATTTTCAAAATATTACAAATAGGTCCCTGGATACATATTATCTAGGGACTAAAATAAAAACTTTAAAAAAAAATTTGGGTCAATATGTAATTTTTACAATATTTGTTATGGTTAAAATTACAAAATAGCTCCAAAGGGTACCAAAGTGTTAATGGAGAATACCACAGGATACCAAAGTGTCAAGTTTCAAAGCACATGGTACCAAAGTGAAATAGAGTCAAACCACTGGGTACCAAAGTGTAATTTACCCTAAATTTTATGCAAATCAATTTTTTTTTTTATAAAATAAAACAAACTAAGTGAGTTTTAGATATGATTTCATTAATTTTTTTTATTTAAAAGTTAAAATGTGAAATTATAAAATAAATTGGTGGGCGGTTGGACCATCGATTCAACGGTTCTGGCCTGTTAAATCCGGTCTAACTGATAATTTAGTTTTTAAGTTGAATCAACTCGTTCTAATAATTGGTTGACTGTTGAACTGGCTAGATTGTCCGTCTCGATCTGATTTTAACGCTTGTAAGTTGAAAGTCACCTCCACCATTTCAATTGATCATTTTTTTATGAATTTTGAGGAGCTTTTCTTTAATTGTTATTTTTTTTTTCTCTCTATCTCTCCAAATTTTTTTTTGTGACAATTGTAAAATATAGTCTTATTTCCCGTAGATAAGACTTATTGTCCACTTATTGTCTAGTGGCATAAAGTTTCTAAGAGACGAGAGGTCATAAATTTTTAGAATTATATCATTGTAGAAAGATAGTAATATTTGACAAAAATAATTTTTTGGTCAAGACAAAAGTTACATAATTATTATTTTTTTTGGTCCATAATTATTATTTGATTTTTTTTAGGGTAAATTATACAAAAGGTTATGTGGTTTGGCCCATTTTCAGATAGGGTCCCTGTGGTTTAAAAAGTGTCAGATAGGGTCATTGTGGTTTGCTCCGTTAACAAAAAAGGTCTCGAGGTATATTTTCGTTCAAAATTTGACGAAAATTTTGGCTAAAATACTATTTTAAGACCCTAACAATTACTTTTATGCGTTTGACTCCCTATTTGTATAAGAGGATTTTGACGAAAAAAAATAAAGTTTCAAAGTAATAAACGACATTTCACCCTTCACTTTCTCTCCCCCTCTCTCTCCTCCAATACGGGAGATTAAGTTAGTGCACTTCGGTGGTGGCATCAAAGGTTTCGATCTATGCCCGTACTCATTCCGAGTTTTGATTAATATTGTATTTGTTTGTTGGTGTTAAAATATCGTAATTTTTAGATCGGACTTTTCCCTTTCCTTCTAGGTTTTCTTTTTCCTTCATATAGAAAAACTCGCATGAACAGGTTTTGTAGCTAGATTTGTTAATGTGCAGGTCTAAGATGTGGATTTTGGAATTTTGGGAAAATCGCCACTCTTAGGGCCTGTTTGGGGATGCCCCATCTCAATCTCATCCCATTTCAATCCTAATCTCAACCTAAAATTAGATGAACAGTCTAGTTTGGGTGTTTGTGTGGCACATAATCTCATCTCAATCTCATCCTAATCCTCATCTCATCCAAATCATCATCCCATTTATCATACATTTACTAATCTACCCCTATTTATATACCTATATTTACCTACACTCTAATACAAATATAAAAAAGATAATTAGACAAAATAGTAATTTTACATACCCTCATTTATTACACTTATAATTTTCTCTCTCTCCATCATTTCTTATTAATTTTTTTTCTCTCCCTCTCACTCACTCACAAACACACACAAACTTCTCTCTCTCCTTTTCTCTCTATCTCTCACACACCCACCTACCCACTCCCTCTCTCTCCCTCATATATATATAT
>QANZ01052726.1:42001-55350 GCA_003254925.1 Chamaecrista fasciculata | reverse complement strand
ATTGATTAATTGGCCGGATACAAATTTATGGACCAAATTGCATTCTCAAAAGAATTTTAATGTTATTTTCATTTTGCCCCATAATCTCATCCAATAGGATGGACCAAAATCCATCATCCTATAGGATTGAGAAATCACGCTTTCCAAGAGCATCTCATCCAAATATCATCCCAGTCAAACCTCAGTCAAACCCCACCCAAACACCTATATCTCATCTCAATCTCATCTCAATCTCAATCTCAACATCATTATTTCATACCATTTCTACCCCTATACAAAATAAATAAATCCAACAACCTATTTCACCTAACCACAATCATTACATACCCTTTTATATAATTTCACACCCTATTATACATCATTTTCTCTCAAACCATCCAAACACCACTACATAATCTCATCTCATCCTAATTTCAACATCATCTCATCTCATCTCATAAGTTGAGATTGGATTGAGATTGGATTGAACTTTTTGCTCCCAAACAGGCCCTTAATCGACTGCAAAAATTGAAGGTGAAAGAGAGTTAGGGAAATTGTAGAAAGCGGCTTGGAGGAGAGAGAGGGAGAGAAAGTGAAGGGTGAAATGTCATTTATTACCATGAAACTTTTCTTTTTTTGCGTCAAAGTCCTCTCATACAAATAGGGAGTCAAACGCATAAAAATTAATAGTTAGAGTTTTAAAATAGTATTTTAGCTAAAAATTCTATCAAATTTTGGACGGAAATATACCTCAGGACCCTTTTTGTTAACGGAGCAAACCACATAGACCCTATCTGACACTTTTTAAACCACAAGAACCCTATCTGAAAATGGGCTAAACCTAATTTACCATTTTTTTTTTTCGTATGTCCCGAAAGGCAGCGCACTATTATAGTATTATTTGTTTCATTTGAAAGGAATATGGGCCTAGCAAAGCTTCAACCAAAAGCAATGGTGAAGATTGGGCCCGAGTTCAGATCAATTGGAATAAGCACATCTAATTTAGCCGATATATCGGATTATTCGACCCGGCTCAACTTAACGACCCGAACGTCTAATTATAAAAGCCACGAACACGTATTTCTCACGTCCCTTTCCTCACCGGCGAGAGAATCCGTACACACAGAGATCGAGAAAGATCGGAAATTGGAAGATCTCTGAGAAGCATTCAGATTTGTAGATCTATTCGGCGTCGTTGCGGATCCGATAATGACTGCGTTCAGCGGCGATGAGACGGCACCGTTTTTCGGATTCCTCGGAGCTGCGGCTGCCCTTGTTTTCTCCTGTAATTGGATCTCTAAACTTCAATTTCTCGATCACTTTATTGTTTTTGAAGTAGATCTGCATTTGTCTTTTTGTGATCTATATAGTTGCTTTTGAATCGGTGCTCGATAATGTGGTTTTGTCTTTGATTCTATGAAAAATTGGGATGGTGTAGCTGAATTAGTTCTTTGATTGTCGGTTGATTTCAGTCTGTATATATGTCATCAGGAGATAATGATTGTCTGTGTTTTGATCAGTTCTGGATCATAGAATGCATTTAATTTTGTCGAAATCTTTCTAATTGATGCAACGATCAGAGTATGAACTCTGAATTCGATAGAAATATCCTGTCTTCAGTTTTTTGAATAGGAATAGGGTGTAGAGTGTCCGGTAGAAGTTAGAACCATTGAATTCTTTTTGTAGATTTGAAAAATGTTCAAGCTTCTCCATTCATTGAAGAGCTATCGCATTAAGATTCAGTTAAATTGGATCGTAGGTATGGGAGCCGCCTATGGAACAGCAAAGAGTGGCGTAGGTGTGGCTTCGATGGGTGTGATGAGACCTGAGTTGGTGATGAAGTCCATTGTTCCTGTTGTCATGGCTGGAGTTTTGGGTATTTATGGCCTTATTATTGCTGTCATAATCAGCACTGGCATAAATCCCAAGGCTAAATCTTATTACCTCTTTGATGGTTATGCACATCTATCCTCTGGTCTTGCTTGTGGGCTGGCTGGGCTTTCTGCTGGCATGGCTATTGGTATTGTCGGCGATGCTGGTGTTAGGTACAAATACAATCTTTTTACCTTAGTTTATGATATGTGATCAAATTTTGCTTTTGGTTACTTGACAACTTAATGTTCTGCTTATTTTTCCCCAGAATTTGTTTTAATTCTAGAATTTTTATTATATTTCTGTAATCCATAGTCATATTCAATACCATATATACCTACCGATGGGCCTACAAAAGCTACTGCAACTATCGTTGTTCATTTATAAAATTAAGTAGATTGATGAACATTTAGCTGCTGAATATTGTATGAATTTGTTTGTTCTAGCCTGTGCTTGTAATGAATTTGATACATGGATATTGTTACATTGGTGACTGTCAAATCCCCCAATTGAGTAGTTTATTTCCTTCTTCAGAGCTAATGCACAGCAGCCAAAACTTTTTGTGGGAATGATTCTCATCCTCATCTTCGCCGAAGCTCTTGCCCTCTATGGTCTCATTGTTGGTATTATCCTTTCTTCTCGTGCTGGCCAGTCCAGAGCCGAATAGGAGAGGAGCGGTGCTGCAAAATATTCTTTCACTGCCTATATGTTTCAACCTTTTTATATGGGAGCAAGGGATAACTTTTTTGTTATTCTGAGGTTAGTGATGCTTGGACGGCATTTGCAGGCTTTAACAATTATTTATGTGGAAGTAATTGCTCCATTTAGTGATGTTTTGTTTGTTTAAGTTAGGTTTTTCTTTGCATAATAAAGCTTCTAAAGCTGTCTCCTTTTTTCTCATCGGTGTATTGTGCCATATGATCTTTAGAACTGATAGATTTTTGTGCTGCTGAAACTGGTCTTGTAATGATTTTGTTACAAAAGAAACTTAAATGTGTTCATAGATCTTTCCAGGTTAGACTTGTGTAGCTTTTATTTATTTTTTCTTTTTTTCCCCTGTTTTGAGGGCATGAATATTAACCTTCCTACTCATTTTGGGGACCTTTAAATTGAAGTCATTATCGATTTTTTTTAACTCGTAATATTTCACATTTGTGTACCAAGGTTATGGGGAACTCGGAACCTTTATGAAATTTTACCTGTAATCAATGGACTTGCCTTTTATATAGCTAATGGACTTAGAAACTTAAAACTTAAAAGAAAAAATAAAAAATAACAATTAATTATTTCCTGAGCTATAATACTGTTACACTTTGTCCCTAATCTTTTGAATTGTAACACTTCACTCAAAAAAAAAAAATAGAAGAAGGCAAGAGTGTTCTACTTTCCATTTCCTTCTTTCTACCTATTTTGAAAATTATTTTTGAGGTTGTGTTTAAGAGAGGAAAGCAGTTTTCACAAGTAATTATCTTTTAAATTATATTAATATGTTTTGATTTGCAGCAAAAAACATATTGAGTATAGAATATACACATAATCACTTTGGGGTCTCGGATGGATTAGGGATTTGAATTTTAAATGGTCATGCATAATTTTTTATATAATGTATGTTTAATATTAGGATTAGTCTATAAGGTAAAGTTTAATTCTTGATGTAATGGATTATAAGCCAACAATATTTTGACACATAGGATTCTTAATTTTTTTTTTGGCCAACCACATAAAATCTATAACTTGAAGAATAGGTAACCAACAAAGAATAGGCAACACCAAGATCGGTGATGACTTTCATCCTGCAGATAGGATCATTTGTACTTTAATTTGTTATTATAGTTCAACAATGTTTGCAAATTGTTTTTCTTCTGTTTTATTAGATTGTAGTTCTCTGACTGATTGTAAGTGCTGTATGGCTTTTCTATAATATAGTTTGACATGATGTTTGAAAAAAAAAAAACAACAAATAACTAAAATATTATGTATATTTACATATTATACTCTAAATTTTATAATATTTAAAATTTAGACTCCAACCCTTAATATTTTTCTAGGTTTTCACTTAATCATTTACCCATTTACAAATCCAACCCTTAAAAAAATTAAAACTAGCACCATCAACACGCATCATCATCTTCTTCATTCTACCGTTATTATTTCAATCCATCAACACGCCACACAAACGAATTGAACAAGTCTGTCGAAACATGGTCGACCGAAACTCAAAAAACACAAAATGCACACTGACCACAGTCCACAGACGACTACCGGACTTCTGTATCGGAAACCCAAATCCACCGCTGCAAACAGGGGCGGATGTTGGGGTGCCAGTGGGGGCCACGCCCCCTCCCCCCCCCAAATTAACAATAACTTCATTTAAGTCCTTGTAATTGTTAAAAAAAATTTATAAAAGCTATATGAGTGCCCTCTATTTTTATAAAAAATTTATAATGGCTCCCTCCAACAAAAAATCCTGCCTCCGCCACTGGCTGGAAAGAACGCCATCGCACAGTTTACAAAAGAAAGTTAAGGGACCAAACCAGAACTTTGAATAAACCTGAGGGACTAAAATAAGATTTTGGCCAATATTTTATATACTCATGATGTAAAAGTAAAACCAAGTAGAACGCTGAAAAATAATCAAATAGTGCCAATGCCACTTTCAAAGCAGAATAATTTGTTTGTTATCGCAGAGAAGTGATTCGCGGTGATTATATTTAGGGATCAAAATGAAATTTTGTGTAAACATTAGGGATAAAACAAATTTTTAGTCAAATAAAAATATTATTTTATATTTTGGACAATATTATAATTTTACATAATTTGAGGGGTTAAATTTTAATTTATCAAAAAATATGAATTCACCTTTTGAACGGATTGCCTATTCATTATTAAATACTATTAGATCATATCAATGGTTATAATTATGCCACATCATCTATTGCATTTCACATCAAGAATTAAACTTTGCATTATAAACTAACCCTTAATATTATTTTATTTAGGCATATAGAAGAAAAGCAAAGTACTAAACTATTTTTTTTTTGGTAGGGTAAGATACAGACCAACCAAAACACAACTCCAAAAAGACTAAAAACCCCTAGGAACAACAACCCCAAATCTATCCTCAAACAAAATCAGACCCAAAAAAGCAGGAGGATCATTCCACATAACATAATCCTCATTACAGCCCAAAGCCCAACTAGCAATACAATCAGCAGACCTATTCCCCTCACGCAAAACATGAACAAACATAACGCTCCAATCTCTCTGAAGCGTCTTCTCGATAGCCCCCAGAACATCTCCCCCATAACCAGAGAACTTCTTCTTCGTTATCAGACTGATGGCAGACAAAGAATCCGACTCAACCACAACCCTTCTACACTTCAACCTCCAAAACCTTATACCAATTGTCAATTTCGTCCTCAATTTTTTTTGTCGTTAATTTTGTCTCCAATTTCGTCCTCCCATTGCTTCCTCCGCATCATCTACCTCTCCGCTTTCAGCATCAGGTGCGTTCTATTTTTATCTTCTTCTCTTTCCCTTTCTTCATAACCCTTACATTCTCTTTTGCTGACTGTTATTTCAGATCCGTCGAATTTTAACTATTTTAATCTCTGCCTCTTTCTTTGTAATTGAAAAAAAAATGACATCACATAACAAACAATGCTGAAGGTTGGAGAAGTTAACTTGTTATGACAAGTTTGTATGCTTAGTTTGCACTCAGAGTATTTGTTAAAATGCTCCAAAGAGCTAAAGATTGTATTTTTGTTATGATTTCTCAGTTCTTATTTTTAAAAGTTTGCACATGTTATGTTGTTACTCTTGGAAGTGGTCTTTGGTGTTTGTCACTTTTAATTTCAGTTTTAGCCAAAGTTAGTGTTGAGGTTGGGTTTTGATTTCGATTTTGGTCATTCCTTTGGGTTAATATTGCATATGTTTGATTGTTTTCCTAAGCTGCGCATTCAAACTGTTTGATAAAATGCTCAATTGAGCAAGAACATGTTTCCTTTTTGTTTTGCCTCAAGGGTCTGCACTTCATGCATTGAATATGTTTTTAAACATTCTCTCATGTTGAATTGCTGCTTAAAGGTCCCTAGTTTTTTTTTTTTGGCCAGACTTAAAGGTCCCTAGTTAGTTTAACTATATTTTGAACATGTTTTAAGCATTTTCTCATGCGTATAAGTGTGGATTTATTGTCCAAAGGCCCCTATCTGATTTAGCTACGTTTTTTATTCATTTACAAGTCTTCCGTATCTCTTTTTTATGATACTGTCGAAAGGTCCCATTTCAGCTTAGCAACGTTTTGGACACATCTTCAAGTCTCATTTTATTCATTTTCATGAGTTTCTGCTATCTAAAATGTGTGTTCTGTTCTGGACAATATTCTAGACATGCATTCAAGCTTCTTTGTCATGTGTTTCTCAATATTCTGTTTTGGCAAGATTCTAGATATGCATTCAAGTTCCTTTTCCATCCTTTTTCTCATGTTTTGGCATTCTAAGGTCAGTGTCCTCTTTTAGTGTGTATGCGTGTAGTATGTTTAGTTGTCTAAATGAGAGGGAGGGTATGCTAAATCACTGTACAGAATTTTGTAAGTAGTTCCCATAGTATCCCAATTCCCAATGTATGAAGGTAAATGAAAGCTTTCATATTTGAGTGTTAAAATAGACTTTTCAACATATAAATGCTGAGGCTTGACTATCATACACCTAAATTCACACACACTTGTATATTTTGACTATTGCTCAAATTTTTAATAAGATGTTTAAAACAGAATCGTGCTTCTCAGGGATGTATTTAAAATAAAATTCTGATGAGTTCATGTTTCTATCTCCAGGCACTTTGTGATAGAATGGAGGGAAATATGACGACATAAGAAATTGAAGCTTTCTAATTATGCTATATACAAAGGGTTCCATATTAGTCCTCCCAAACGACGCCGCATAATAGAATCAAAGGGGTTAGAATTATCTTATCAAACACACAGTTCCACTAATGGGGGTATAGGCGACGTGGCTGAATTTTAGACGATGGATTTTATGGGTTTGGCTTTGACTCCTGAATCATGACTTCAAAGTCGTCAGTTTTGTCTCTCTTGGCGACACAGAAATTAGTTCTCAAGTTGAGATCTACTCCCTTGCTGCTCATTCTTGGGTACCTTTTCCATTTCGCATTGTTAGCATTGAAAACAAGTTTGTGAATGGGGTATTGCACTAGCAGGCCTACTGTAAACTTAATGTGATGACTCTATTTTATTTTGACATTTGACGTTGTTGAAGAAACATTTGGAGCATTGGTAGTACCCCAATG
The DNA here is from genome assembly GCA_003254925.1 of Chamaecrista fasciculata. NCBI lineage: Eukaryota > Viridiplantae > Streptophyta > Magnoliopsida > Fabales > Fabaceae > Chamaecrista > Chamaecrista fasciculata. The sequence goes on along the minus strand of QANZ01052726.1, from coordinate 48,192 downwards.
TTTAAATGCTTCACAAAATATGTGGTCTATTTTAATTGGAGGTAATTTGCTTGCACTGATGCATACGCGTTTCATTAGTGTTGATTTCCGCTGCTACCCGAAGCTTCATAGTATCTTGGTAGTGAAGGAATATGGTGATGTAGGATCATGGACACTGTTGTTACTTTTGATCCAACAAGCTATGCAGGTGCGTTGACTTTTAGGAATAATGAGGAAGTGGTCCATAAAACTTCCGATGAAGGGATTGCTTTTCTAGATCCCATAAAAGGATTGGTAAAGAAGATAGAGCCAAGCTTTGGCTCTATTTCATTTATAGGAGATCATGTTGAGAGTTTATTTTTAATAAATGACAAAAATGCAAAAACCTACTTTCCTCGTCCCCCCTCTTACCCCTCAACCCCATACATCTTGATTTGGAAAGTTGGAGAGTGTTTGAAAATATCTCCAAGTTGATGAAGGGAATTAACATTTTCTCCGTTGGTAAGAATGTAAGAATGTAGTATTGTACAATCATGGACTCATTCCATTTTGATTCAACAAGTTATCTGTTTAGTTAGTGGTTTGTTTGCACTGTGCTTCCCAACAATTTGTATCATTTGGTTCCTTAGATAATGTTGTAAGTTCTTATGATTGTCATGTTTATTTCATATAATGCAATGGAATAGTACCATGGTTATCATCTTAAAGACATTGGAGTTGTAAAACTATAATATATACTTTGTACGATATTTTGATACATTGGCATAGATTGTCTAGCCAACAACTTTTGCAAGAATTATGCAAAATATGATATTTGTTTGAAGATGTTGTAGAAGCATGATGAATGAGTGAAGAAAGTGGACCTATATATACAATTATATTATATATATACATACTTGTTTTTTCTTTTTGGGCTTAATTTGTCTGTCTTTGTTAAATGGTAACTCTTAATGCATTTGTAAACACACAACAGCGTCTTTAACAAAAAAAGGTTTTGACAAAACAAAAAGGTCATTTACAAGGTTATGCCTACATGTAATACAATACAAGAACTGTAGTTTTTGCTGAGAAGGAAATACTTGCTAAATGGTAGGTTTCTTCTTTTGTATGAATCGAGCGTGATAAAGTCTCACCGAAACAAAAAATAATTAGCAATTTGTCACGACCCCCTCTGTGGGAGCACGTGACCGGCACCGACATGGGCCTGTATCTAAAAAGAAAAATTTAACGAGGGGTGAGTCAAAACTCAGTGAGTGGCTAACCCATTTCAGTCTTGGTGTAGGACATCACCACGTAGGGAGGGGATCACCAACAAGGTTAACATTCATCGTCAACAAATAATTCGCATTAACACCCATATAATCGAATAATCCAACATATACAGCAGTTAATACATGAATCAAATAACAAGACTTGAACAATTTGACTAGAGATAGCTATTGACCCTTTAAAAGAATTTAAAATACAAGAACTATGAGTTTAAGGAAACCTTATGGCCCAAAGAAATTTTAATAAAAACATACTTCGAAGACTCGTTCAAGAAAATAAACTTGTAATAAAGAGTTTAATAAAAAAGATGATAAAATTAGTTTTCAAGTTTTGTTAAAGTAAAGTTTGGAATTGTGGTCGAGTTACGGACTCGACTTTCAAAACTCCGTTCAATAATCAAAACGTTTGATCGGTTAAAATATTTAAATCCTTCCAAGAAATATAATTCATGAGGGCTTTGCAATTAAGCCTTTTAGAATCATTGAGTGAAAGAAGAACTCATTAGTAACTTAGAAACTAAGTAAAATATCGTGATATTAGGGATATAGATCTCTTTCCAATCATACTTGTAGAAGTAATAGCAATCAAGTCCTAGATAGGTTATTTTAAACTAAAGTGATCTAGTAAAAGAAACAGTCATATGAATTTCCCGATTTGAAATGAAACCCTCACCCTATTTCAAAAACAAGTTTATATAAGGTCCTGTACAACCAAATGATGATTACCTCGATGGAATCTACCTGTAGGATAGCAAATATATAATGCAAAAGTAATTCAACCAATGCCATTCAGACAATCAAAGGTCCTGACCTCACAAATTCACTTAGTGTTAAATAGAACAGAATTTAGCATCACAAAATCATCAGAGCTTTCAGAATTCCAATATAAACCCATATTTAGCAATCAATTCACCATTTAATCACAAGTTTATCACATCATCAATATTTCAACTCTATCTCTAGCAATAGAAAGCACACACAACATTGTCACAACCCGTGGGAACCACACACAATCAATGGGACTAAAGTAAAGATCTTCGATCATTATCACAACCGGTACTATGAGAGCAAACACATACACAACACAAACGCAAGAATCCATCAACACTCACATCTTTAGCACTTTCTTGTAAAGTAAACAACAATGATATTACAATTCAATGATACCGTCTCTACCGTTCAAGATAATGAACATATCCAATATCGATGATCCCAATATTCAACAGCACGCAATTATCAATCCACAACTAAGTTAAGTTTCCTTACAATAGACACATCAAACATCAAAACTTGGCTGGGCGTTACGTATCGCCGTCCCCAGCATTCGTATTACTAATTCCACTTCCCACCTAGGCGTTACGTACCGCCGTCCCCAGGGGGTTTCTTATTTACATAATCATATTCATTTCTATTTCCTTATCCACTGGGCGTTACGTATCGCCGTCCCCAGGGAGTTCTCATTTCCATATCCATTTTCTTTCCCACTTGGGCGTTACGTATCGCCGTCCCCAATGGGTTCTCATATCCATTTCGTTTTTCATATCTACCTGGGCGTTACGTATCGCCGTCCCCAGGGGTTTCTAACATCCTTTTCCACTCATACTAACACCAAAACAATCACGATCACCGTCAAAATCACAAACACAAACAAACACAAAAGCTCAAGCACATCACAAGTACAAGCACAAGTACAAATATAAATACAAGTATAAATACAAATGCAAATACAAATACAAACACAAATATAAAATACAAATACAAATGCAATCACAAGTACAATTACAACGCAAACACGAATACAAATGGAAGTACAAGCACGAACATTAGAAGAGAATTTAAACACTACCACCATCATATATCTACTTTTACATGATCAAATAAGCTATACAAATAGAATTCCATATTTCCCATCACTTATAGAAATCAATAAAAATTGACAAAAAGAAAACACACATAAAGGAATATCACAAGGTCTATTAGAAGGTCAACAATATTGATAACCTTGTAAAGAATATTAATCGAGTTACAAAAATGTACAGATGACACTAAGTTCATCCAAACACTTGTCAAGGCCAACTTGTAGAAATTCCAATAATCAAAAACACCATCTCTTTCATCAACAATAAATGATTCAGATAACGAGTAATGCAAACTCAAGATTCCACCATCAGGGAATTTCCACCAATTTGAACATTTGTCAACATCAACCCATCATTGGGGAGAATCACACATTCAACTCATCCCGTAGTCGGATAATACACCATACACAATCACTCATCCACAAGGAAATAATAACTATATCAAAGTAACTTAATTCCAAGTCCATCACTCACCTCCATCAACGAAATATTTAAATTGCAAAGACTTACATTCAAAAGTGCTCGGGACTCCCAAATTTCAACAAACTATCGATGAAAGAGTTAGATCACAGAATAAACGAACATCATCATCAATCAAACCCTCACACGGGCAAAGAGGAAAAAGCCACTCACCTTAGCCGATCAAGTAGATTCCATATCTTCTTTCGTTCCTACCGTCTATTAGCGCAAGACATCTGAAAACATTAACATACTCTTGATAACATGACCAACACCATATTCAAGAAACAATTCCAATGACCCAAGGTTCTAAACTACCACAAATTCACCCTTTAGCAAATTAGCTAACAAATCACATATGGACCCACTTACCAAGCACTTATCCTACCCTTTCCTACACCAGCCTAAAATCCTAGCATCCTAGCCAAGGGTTCAACACGAGGCTTGAGTATCAATTTGGGAGCTTTAAGAATGATTTGAAATCCATGAGTTCAAGGCAATTTCACAAACAAAACTTCAAAGTCAAAAACATAGGATCATTCTTTAAACTTGGCTCTTTCACCCTTTTAAGTTAAATATGGACATTTTGTTCTTCACACTTTAAAATCAAAAGTATGATATGAGAATTCCTCATGGTTCCAAAGAAATCCCTTTAGTTTATCAAAACCATCAAAATCATCTCTATGGACCAAAATGCAAACTTCAAGGTTTTACCCCAAAACATCGAATTTCAAAATATAATCTCTAAATTCAAATTGATCAAATAGAATTCATTATTATCATCAAACAAACTCATTCGAACCATCAATTTCATGAAAACAAAAGGATTTCATCAAAAACCCCAATAGGGACCAATTTGCAAACTTTAAAGTTCCATACACGATAACCAAATTTCAAAATACGCATTTGAAATTCAACCCAATGCATTAGAACTCATTTTTATTATCCAATAAACTCATCCAAACTAACAATTTCAAGAAAATAAAGAGATTTGACCAAAAACCCCAATTTTCGTCACTTACAAACCCTAGAGTAAAAACAGTCCCAAATCTCAATATTTTGGAGTTTTAATGGCTTCCAAAGATACCCAACCTAATATACTATCATCAAAGGATTCATTCCAATCAAGAAAGTCAAGAAACAATGATAAAATTGATGGTTTTGAAACATACCCAAATTTTGGCCGAAAATGGAGGATGGAAGAGATTGCCCAAGCTTATATGGTTTCCAAGATGAAAATGGAGGTGGGAAGAATGAAAAGTGCAGCTCAATGATTAACTAAGGTCAAGAATCCAGCAAAAATTTGAAGAAATCCATATAAGCAACCAATTTAAACCCATGAATGGAAAAGAGAAGAAAAATGGAGAAGGGAGGCACAAACCAAGGAAGGAGGGACGACCACCACCATGAGGGAGGTCGCCGGCGATGTTCTCCGACGCCTAGCAGTGGCGGCGACGTTGTCTGGGCAACTAACGGAGGTGGGCAGCGACGGAAGAGTCTAGAAGAAGGAGGAGATGCGTTTTTTTGGAGAAAAGAAGAAGTGGGACTCGTGGGGCTTTGAAGTTGGTGTGGGGTTATTTTTTTTTTTTAGTTTCAGAAGATCAAGGGGGAACAAAAGGGATTCTGATATAGTCTTTAAGGTTGAAATCACAAAAATACCCAGAAAGTTTCAAACCTTTTCAAGTTAGTCCCTAAAAACTTAAAAATTTAGAAGTAGAGTTTATAGACAAAATTTATATCATTAGCTTTGTTTCGAAGAGTAGATTCCAAATATGAATTTTATTTTTGAAAACTCCACCTCCAACACCTTTCAGTTCTTTCCCGAAAGTGTTCTATCGCAGTACCAAAATAAAAGTCAGATAAAATTTTAAACTCCGTTTGCTCCCAAATTTTTACCACAAGCCAAACAAAATATGGGGATTTCCAATATGACAATTAAAATTCTAAATTTTTGGGTTCACTAATTTCTAAAAATTGTAATCTAAAAATTCTTAATTCTGGTCTAAAACTAGCCTGAAAATCCATCTAAAATTCTAAAAATCACTTATTTTATTTCTAAGCACTCAAAAACTAAATTCCAAAACTCCACGATCTTACACAATTACTAGTAAAGACCAGCTTCAGTTGTGGTGTTGACAACCATAGTCAGATGAAGTAAAAATGAGAAAATGCAATAGTGACTAGTTAGAGTGTAGCTCAGTTGAGAGGAAACTAATAAAATTTTGATGATCTTTGTTTACTTACACTCCCTAGTTCTTATAACTCATCAATCCAACCTCCTTTAATACTCATTTTCAAGTTGAGTTTTCAATAATGCTTTCCTGAAATGTCTCTTAACTAAATATATAAGAATCATTGTACCCTAAAAAAATATATATACTTATATATATATAAGAATTATACGTCTAATTGAACCAATCCTAAGAAGCATGGACACTTCATTTTGAGGGCGTGTCGCCGTGTCAGACACGTGTCAGTGTTCGACACCCGTACGACACCGACACGACACATATTCATAAAATTTAAAATATGAATCAATTTTTTGTGACTTTAACATGACATATAAGAGAAAATAATAATACATATGACATATATTATGAATAAAACTTGTAATTTTTAATTTTTT
>QANZ01052726.1:31141-41185 GCA_003254925.1 Chamaecrista fasciculata | reverse complement strand
TGGCAATGATTTTGGCCCCCACCAAATTTGTCAGCAAGGTCAAGGGTTCGATTACTGCAACATACCCAAGCTTATATTTTACTTCTTCTTAATGAAATTTAGTTTATTCACAAAAAGAATATCAGTTTATTATATAAATTATATTATTATATAAATATATATATACACGTTATGTATGTATAATTGTATATATATAAAAGAAACTATATCATGTTATTTTTGTCATTTTTCAAAAGTAAAAATCTAAAATTTTTTAAAAAATTAAAAAATATATTATAATAGTTCTTATTTCTTAGAAAAAGCAATCTAAAAGTTTTAGTTTATTATTTGTGAGTAAGACATACATAAAGAAATATAATAAATATGAATAATATCTTAGATAATATAATAAAATACTAATGTACTATATCAATATCTAATTTTAAACACGATTCGTTGTTTTTCATTATTTAATATTTTAATTATTATTTTTCCAATCTCATTATTTCTTTAAATTTCTTTTATATGCTTTATATTTTTTTTTGTCAAAATTATACATTTTTATGTTAAAATGTTGATAATATATAGGGAAAAAATGGGCCAAAATTCTATTTTGGTCCCTAATGTTTACCCAAAGTTATATGTTGGTCCTTAATAATTTTTTGTCCTATTTTGGTCCTTAATATTTTTTAAAAGTTTCATAATTGGTCCCTAACTATTGAATATAGTTATATTTCTCTCATATCAAACTCAAACATTAGGGACTAAAACAAAATTTTAGATAAGTATTAGGGACTAAAATAAGATTTTGGCCAAAAAAAATTTTGGCCCCCCCTAACCTAAAGTCCTGGCTCCGCCCCTGCCATTAGTAATGTTAGTTACAATTGTGGGAGATTCTACTGACAGTTGTTTTATAGTAAGTGAAAAAAATGGAACACCCAGTCTTAACTTTCAGAGTGTTTTCAAATATCTCAAAGTTGAAGAAGGGAATTATCATTTTCTTGTTGGAATTTTTGTGTGGATTAGCATTAATCTATTGTATGATTAATATTTGTATTTACTGATAAGTAATTAATTTATTGTAAGTCTGAATAAGAATGGATTGGGTTCATATTACTTGTGGTAATCCGTGATGGGTTGGATTATCCACAAGCCTTCCAAGAGCAGACAAAGAACCTCAACTCACGTCCAAAGAGTATTAGCAACTATCCCATTAAGTTGTTAATGTTTACAAAGAGCCAATTTATAATGGAGACTATTTTGTTAACTATTTGATTATATTAATAATCGAGTAAACTCCCAAACTGGTCCCCGAATTATTGGGTCGCTGACAGATTGGTCCCTGATTTATGGAAATTGACAAATAGGTCCCCGAATTTTACTAACGTTAGTTAAATTGGTCCCTGAAGCCGTTAACTGCTGACGTGGCACGTTAAGTGCCACATCAGCAGTTGGAAAACTGAAAAAAAAAAAAAAAAAAAAAAAAAAAAAAAAAAAGCCAACTGTGCGTGCCACATCAACATTAATAATAAAAAAAATATTTCATTCAAAATTTAAATAGGTCGCTGAGTTATATTTTTATCTCATTATTCACAATTTCCCCTCTTTTCATCATCTTCATTCATTTTAGTCCCAAATTCTCAAAATAAAATTGTAAAATGTCACAAAACTCTTCCAAACATTCCAGTTTAGTCCCAAATCCTCAAAATAAAATTGTAAAATGTCCCAAAACTCTTCCAAACATTCCAGTTTAGTCCCAAATCCCCAAAATAAAATTGTAAAATGTCCCAAAACTCTTCCAAACATTCCACTTTAGTCCTTAAAAGTATTAAAAACACTAAACCCTAAACCCCAAACCCTAAACCCTAAATCCTAAAATCCTAAACTCCAAACCCTAAAACCTAAACCCTAAACCCTAAAACCCTAAAATCCTAAAATTGTAAAGTATCCCAAAATTCTTCTAAACATTTCAATTTAGTCCTTCAACTCTAAAACCTCAAACCCTAGAACCCCAAATCCCAAACCCAAAACTCTAAGACCCCAAACCCTAAACCCTAAAATCCCAAACCCTAAACCCTAAAATTCCAAACCCCGAACCCCAAAACCCCAAACCCTAAAATCCTAAACCCTAAACCCTAAAATCATAAACCCTAAAATCCTAAAATTGTAAAGTGTCCCAAAATTCTTCCAAACATTTCAATTTAGTCCTTAAACTCTAAAACTCCAAATCTTAGAACTCCAAACCCCAAACCCTAAAACCCCAAACCCCAATTTGACTAACGTTAGTAAAATTCGGGGACCTATTTGTCAATTTCCATAAATCAAGGACCAATCTGTCAGCGACCCAATAATTCGGGGACCAGTTTGGGAGTTTACTCATTAATAATCTATCCTTTTTGGACTAAAATATGATGTTGTATTTGTTCAGGAGTAGTTTTGTTATTTTACAATAACTAAGGGGACCCTTTTGCAATTTTACCCAAAAGATGAAAAGTTTTGGTTTGTTTTTAGACAAACCGAGAAAGTGGGGTTCAGTATGGCATGGGGTTGTTCCTTTGGTTCTCCTCCTGACACAAAAAAAAAACTCTTGTCCACTCTTTATTTTTTGCTATTTGGCTCTTTGTGCTTGGCTTTGGAACTCTTTGGATAAGTGAGTTGTTCTTGTTCTTGCCCTTCATTCTTCTCCATGACAACACCACCAAGTAAGTTTGATGATCTCCCATTTATTTTTCCTGCAATTGGTATCAGAGCCCTAGGTTAGGGTTTATATTTTGGAGAAATCATTGAATCTGGAATATGTTGTGGACTGATCTGCAGTTTTGAGCGTCCTTGTTTTGCAATTTGCTCTATTATTGCCAAACTTTGCATATCAGTGTCGAAGCATTTTGGCCATCGTTTTCTTGAGCTCTTGGGGTGAAATTTCGCATTTGGTTTGTGCATTATGTTAGTTGGAATTTTGTTGTTCATATTTGCACTAAAATCTTGAGGGAAAATGCGTTTTTGAACTCCATTTTTATTTAAGACAAGACTCCATGTCCCAGACAAGACTCCATGTCACAGACATTCAGTTATGTCTTAAATTGTGTCACCGGAGTGACTCACGAATTAACCCTAATTCGTGTCCCTTTAAGTGGTGTCTAGATCCTGCTCGTGTGTGACCCAGTAGGCCTCACGTGAAGTTGGCAGCAAGCCATCTCTATGACTCACAAGTCGAGAGCGGACTCTAGCAAGTCATCACGACTACCAAAAACACGTGAGTTTATCGCTTTAACGCCAAACGACTTAACCTTAGGGACTAATGTTTACAGATTAAGTTGTCAACTTTTATATATAATCTGTGATATATATATATATATATTTGCTCTTTGTTTTGCTTCCGTTAGGCACCTCCATAAGCTCTTCGTACGTCCACCAACCGATTTTCCTTCACTATTCCAAATTAAAGCACCACACCCCGCACCCCCATGATTGCCCTTGGAAGCCCAATCGATGTTCAGCTCAATAAACCCCATCTCCGGAGACTCCAAAGCCACTTGATATTCGTGCTCACTCTATTATCCAAAGGCTTCTTAACAGTGCTAGCATGATGAATGGTTTTAACCAAGGTTATTAAAATCGGACCGGCCATTGAACCGGTCGAAAGAGGGGTTCAAGGTTCAATGGTTCAACCGGGGTTCAACCGGAGTCGGACCGTTGATAAATAAATAAATTAAAAATAATAAAAAAACCTATATATGATAAAATTTTAATTCAAATATTCATAATTAGGTTACAAAATACAATTATAACATTAATATATTAATACAATTTTCATAAATTAACATGAATTAATATAGAGATAATCAATTTTCATAATGTTCAACAATATAATATCATCAAGTGACATTTTATGATCACTTTCTCTATCAAAATTTGGTTCATAATCAACATTCTCTAATATTTGACCCATAATAATAAAAAAAAGACAAAAAAAATCAACAAAAAAAAAAAAGAAAAAAAAATAAACCAGAACCGGTTCAACCGGTTTGACTCCGGTTCAGGCCGGTTCGCCCGGTTTTTGGCCGGTTCGATCCGGTTCAGGCCGGTTCTCTGCTTGGCCAGTTATTAAACCGACTCGGACCGGCCTAATGACCGGTTCCCGGTTCAACCGGTCGGACCGGCCGGTCCGGTCCGGTTTTGATAACTATGGTTTTAACATAATTAAGAATATGAAAATCTGGGCAAATGAGGAATGATAAAGATATACATGTTTGAAACTTTAATATTTTTTATTTTTTCTTTTAACTTTATCATACTTACAAATTTTAAAGATATACATATATTATTTCTCTTTATAAAATTATTATTGAGAACTTTAAATTTTAATCCACCCCATCCCATTAATAATAGTACAATATCCAATCGATAGGGAATGATTTATCATTATTTTTTTTTTATTAAACTCCAATCAATGAGATGATTCATTTAACCCACTCCACCGTATCCCTTCCCTTCCGACTCTATTAATGACTACCCCACCTCACTCTTCTAAAAACTGCCAATCAAACTCTTAGTGTTTTTCATAATTTTTGAATGACTTAGAGTTTGAATCGTGAAAAATGAAAGTAAAATAATCATTTTGGTATTTTTACTGTACACATTATAGTCACGTGGGACCTCGCTCTAAAAACTTAACGGAAAAATAAATTTGAGTTAACGATGCAAAAACCAAAATAAAACAAATCAATAAAACACTATACTAAAATATAATTTATAGGCTAAAGTGCACCTTTGGTCCCATAACTTTGGCAAAAGTTTCAATTTGGTCCCATAACTTTTTTGTTGCAATTTTAGTCCTATAACTTTGGCAAAGGTCTCAATTTGGTCCCATAACTTTTTTTGTTACAATTTTGGTCTCATAACTTCTAAAAATGTCTCACCGTTGGTACCAAGCTGATTTCCATCCGTCCATAACTTCACTCATATTTGTCATGTCATCATCCAACTTAGTATGTCAGATCATCTTTAGCGGCAGATAATAGATGAAAATCAGTATTGGGATCAACGATGAGACGTTTTCAAAAGTTATAAGACCAGAATTGCAACAAAAGAAGTTATAGGACCAAATTGAGACCTTTTCCAAAGTTATGGGACCAAAATTGTAACAAAAAATGTTATGGGACCAAATTGAAACCCTTGTCAAAGTTATAGGACCAAAAGTGCACTTTAGCCTAATTTATATTTATATATATAAAAAAAAAAAGCCCATGTAGGACTAGGAGGGCGAGAGTGAATTAGAAATCGAAAATGCGTCGCAAGGATCACTTTTGGTTTAAATTTCGAAGGAAGGCTAGTTTGCCGCTTTGAATGGGTAGCTAAAAAGTACTCCTTCTTCATCTTCTACCTTGAATGATTGCAAGATTAGACCGTGTTGCTATAGCATTTTGGAGCTCTGTTCTGTTCTCAAGCATGTCCAACGTCAGAGAGAAACAGAAGAAGAACAACACAAAGACGACGACGAAGAAGAAGAATGCCGTTCCGATCATCAAAGAAAAAGGGTCACACTCACGTCATTCGCAGCCTGTTGTACGGGACATAGAAGATTCAGCCTCGTCGTTCAGTGAAGACGAAACCCTGAAATTTAGGGTATCACTTTTGGAGTGGTACGACCTTAATCGTAGGGACCTCCCATGGAGGAGCTTCAATAATCATGCTTGTGAAGATAGAGAAGAAGCCCTAGAAGAAGAAGTAGATTCAAGAGCGTATGCTGTATGGGTCTCCGAAGTAATGCTACAGCAAACTAGGGTTCAGACTGTAATTGGATATTTCAACCGTTGGATGGAGAAATGGCCCACCATTGATCATCTTGCACAGGCTTCTCTTGAGGTTTTTGTGGCCCTGCTGAATTTTGCTTTAACTGAATAGCTTCTAAATCCTTGTGCTTGTTTATGAGTAAACTTACAATTTAGTCTTTAAAAGATTTGGTTTTTGAACGATTGAAATACATAGTTTAGTCTTTGAACCATCAAAACAAATTAATAATATACTTATTAGTCATTCATTCCTTCTCTTGCAAGTTTTGCTCAAACATTTTTTTCCCCTTTTGCTGTTCCTTCTCTTGCATTTGCCTTATCTGGGTGAGAATTTTTGTGCTGCGTTTTGGTTTAGCCGAATAGCTTTTAAAGCCCTTGTTTGTATAGCTTCTTGCATTGCATAGTTTTGAATTGGAAGTAAACTAACAATTTGGTCCTTAAAACAGGTTAACAACTTGGTCCGTGAAAGATTGAAATATATATTTTAGTCTAAAAGATTAAAACAATATACTTTTTAGATCTTGAAAGATTAAAACGGTATACTATTTAGTCTATGAAAAGTACTAAGTATGGTGTTTTGATTTTTGTTGCCCTTTTGCTATTCCTTCTCTTGCATTTGCCTTTTCTGGCTGGGAATTTTTGTTTTTTGAATTTTTCTTGAACTGAATAGCTTTTAAAGGTCTCTTTTCGTATACTTTCTTGCATGGCATAATTTTGAATTGCAAGTAAACTAACAATTCTCATCGGGTGACAACTTAGTGAAAGGTTGAAATACACATTTTGATCGATTAAAATGGTATACTCTTTAGTCCTCAAAAGTTTTAAACAATATACTATTTATACTGTTTTGATCTTTCAAAACTAAACTGTGTATTTCAATCTTTCATAGACCAAGTTGTCATCTTGGTGATCTTTAGGGACCGAAATATTAGTTTACTCTTTGAATTGAACTATTTGTCATTCATTCCTTCTCTTGCAAATTTTGATCAAACACTATTTTACCCTGAACTTTCGTCTTATTTACTGCAATTCTCACTTTGAGGGGCTTTTTATGTGAAGAAGTTTAAATGCTATGGTTGTAAAAAGTTGTGAACTTTTTGAAGACATTTTTGCATTGGAGTTCAAGCTCTTTTTGTTTGTCATGGAACTCTGGCAATTGGCAAAATGTCATATTTGAGAGGTAGATATACCACTGGTTAAAAGAGATTGATTTCATGATACCTTAAGCTACCCCTTTAACGCTTTGATTATAGTTGTACTATTTAGGAATATAGTTGTACTAGGATCAGATACAATAGGACTTATAATTGTGCAAGAATGGGCATTATAGGTTCCAAGAAGTGGTAAAGGTTCCATGGCTTGAAAATTCTCAATCTGTATTATTTAGGATTATTTTTTGTGAAACTGAATCTGATAGAAGAGTTGTCTTCTCCTACTAATGGCCACGTTCAGAGAAGATAGGACTTTAGAAACTTATGGAGGATATTGCAGATTTCTGGAGGCAAAGAGATATATAATTTTGAGGGCTGAGCTCACAGAATTTTCCTGGGCATTATTCAATATTCATTAATTTTTCTTTTTCAAATATAAATAATATCCTATTGTTCTTCAAATCGTTTTCTTTTTCTTTTTAAAAGAAAAGGCCTACAAGTTCTTTTAACAGAACGTTTTCCTCTGGTAGAAAAAAATTAAAATAGAGGTATAAATGTTGTTTAAAAAATAAATTTTTTTTCTTTAGTTTTCTTCAAACCTCAAAGTTATAGCTTTTCTGAATATATTTGGGTGTCAAAGTGCACTTTCTTATATGAAAATGTTTTGACCATTACTGGGAGTAATGCTCACCTCACATAGAAACTTTATGCCATCTCTGTGTAGGAAGTGAATGAAAGGTGGGCTGGTTTGGGCTATTATCGAAGAGCTCGTTTCCTTTTAGAGGTATGCTCTCTTTTGAACATTGTTTTTCCTCATCCTCCATCTTAATGCCCTGTGATTAAATCATTAATGTGTCACAATAAAGTCCCATGTGAGTTTTTTATTTTCTGGCTTACCTTTCATACACCTTATCAGCATCAGTTTTAACTTTTAACAAACAAAAATCTTCTGAATATTAAAACAATGAACAATTTCATTGTTGAAAGAATGTTTCAATTTCACCTTCAACAGTTTTTTAGTCTTTTAAGATTATTACTAGGATTAAAATGACATTTTCAAATTGAAACTTTCTGCTTAATCCTAGCAACTAAATCATACATCTTTTAGCATTCGCATAATTATTTTCATCAAAATTTGGACTAAAAAGTGGTTAAATGCTTATTGAACAAATCACAGGGAACAAATTGATTTTGAACAAAAATACACACCAAGGAGCAAATTGTAATTTACACATTTGTAAAATACAAATTATATCTTTTCTATGACTATTTCAATTTCTTATGCCAAATATAGCATACATATATTTTATTATCCAAGATTCATGGAATTCCAAGACAAGACAACAGTGTAGCTTATGGCTTCCTAATATAAAGCATCCTAGCATTTAAAAAGATTTGAAGTACTTCCTTCTAATGAATAATTGTTGCAAGAAACTGTGCCTATAAACAATTGGTGTTTGCAATCAAATCCTTGGGATTCTTATTGAACTACTTCTGTTTTGCTTAAAGAACGAAAAGGCATTGATGAATCAGAGTTTCTTTTGTTACTGCTTTTAGGGAGCAAAGAAAATAGTTGCAGAGGGAGGAAGAATTCCTAAAACAGTTTCTACTCTACGAAAAATTCCTGGAATTGGAGAGTACACTGCTGGAGCAATTGCCTCTATAGCATTCCAAGAGGTAAGGTTCATTCCTGCAATTTTGGTTCCTGAAAAGTAACTGTTGCTCATGATTTACCATAACAGGCTGTTCCTGTTGTTGATGGGAATGTGGTAAGGGTGATTGCTAGACTAAGGGCAGTTTCTGCAAATCCTAAAGACTCAGTAACAATCAAGAGATTTTGGTGAGTTCTGTGAACTTCTAGCACATTTTGTTCAACTAATATTTCAATGAAAAATCTTAACTATGCTTTTGACTTGGGTAGAGAAACTTATTTTCTCTTCTACCTACATTTTTTGATGTATAAATTTGGTTTTCCACATGATGCTTGACCTTGTTGAGAAACAAATAGGGATGAGAAATCAACATCTTTTTGTGCAATAAATTAGTACACTTATGGTGTTTATATCTCAAAGGAAAGTTGCAGTAAACAAAACTGAATTGTCACATTAGTTAAACATCAATTTCCCTGATTGCTTCTTGCCTACTTTAGGCACAACCTCTAAAGAGGAGACAGATAATGAATATTTTACAAGAGAAAACAGAGATGGGGTTGGGAAAGTTCGCTATCTAATTTGATTCACTTCTATTAGTGCCTATGGAACACCTGATCTCAGAACTACATTAATCTGCCACTGTTAAATTTTAATAACGTGTTTCTAACCGGGTGTTGTGTTTCTTGTTCCCTTTTTGTGTGGGGTCGGAATGGAGAATAAGGAAATTAGCAGGTCAACTGGTTGATCCTCTCCGCCCTGGGGACTTCAATCAGGCTCTCATGGAACTTGGGGCAACTGTATGCACTCCTTTAAACCCGAGCTGCTCCTCATGTCCTGCATCAAAATTTTGTAATGCACTATCAGTCTCTAAACAAGATAATTCAGTGGTAGTTACAGATTATCCTGTTAAGGCTATAAAGGCTAAACAAAGATGTGATTTTTCTGCTGTTTGTGTTGTTGAGTTACTTGGATCTGAGAGAAAGTTGGACAGAAACCAGTCTAGCAGTGAATTTATTCTTGTAAAAAGACCAGATGAGGGATTACTTGCTGGTCTCTGGGAGTTTCCATCTGTCTCACTGGATGGAGAAACTGACTCATTGACTAGACGAGAAGCAACAAATCGATTCTTGAAAGATAGTCTTGGAATCGACGCCAGAGAGACTTGCAGCATAATTTTGAGGGAGGACCTTGGAGAATTTGTTCACATTTTCAGTCACATTCGCCTCAAGTTATATGTTGAATTGCTAGTGTTACAATTGAAAGGTTTGAGCCTGTCATTTGTCATTGCTAGTCAGTTTTGGTTTTCATGTCTATGGATCATATTTATTTTACTATAGTATTTAATTATGAACAAATTTTTAATGTTATCTTTTCCTTTTTTCTTGTTTTTTTTCCATTGAGTGATCTCAAAAACTGATACAGGAGAAGACTTCTGCTGTATCAGTTTTTTTTTTTTTTTTTTTTTTTTTT